>PVHY01001527.1:105676-153896 GCA_004024945.1 Uropsilus gracilis | reverse complement strand
ACAGAGTCCATCTCCAGACGCTTAAAGACTTGTTCCTTTGAATGTTCCTCGTTGTCTTCCACGCTGTCTTCTCCTTGTCACCTTCAGGTAGCAGGAACTCCATGGTGCCAAACCAGCAAAGTTCACTTTCTTCTCAGGCCTAACTTTTGCACGGCCTCTTTTGGACATAAATCAAACTCAGCAAAGCAAACTCTAACACAAAGTTCAAATCTGCAAACTCCTTAACTGCTTTCAGCACACATGCTGCCAGCCTGGGCCAGCCGAGGGTTGTTACAGGCCCTCGGTGGCCACATGGCCAAGCTCACATGGCTCACATCTTTACAAGATGGTCGATTCCCATCTCTCCTCTACTGAACCTCTCTCTCTATCCAGTCTCCATATTTGAATCTGCATCCCCCTCCAATCGAATCCTTCTCCTTGTTTACACACCCTTTATATACCCTGATTTCCCGCCTTCCAGGAAATCTGTTTCACCTAGACTATTTCACTTCTTTCTTCCCCCTGCATCCCCCTGAAGAAAAATTCCAGCTAAGGTCATTCCCCCATTTTAACATTACCTGTCCTTGAAATCTGCAATCTTAAACAAGAGACAATGGGGGGGAGGCACACCCTATCAGATGGAGGAGGCTGGAGGTGCTTTTCAGGAAGTGGGGCAAGGCATGAGAGGGGAAGGAAGGCTTAAGGTGTGGGAAGGTTCCAGGCTGAGGTGGAAGTGGACACAAGATTAGGTAGGCCACAGAGAGGGCTGAGAGGCTGTAGAGCTCGGTACTTGCGGTCGCTGGACATTCTCTCGTGTTCATGTTGGGCTCTTGGGGGGCACAGTTTATTCTCTATCGCTGTCTAGTTTGGGAGTTGGCAAACTGTCCAGCAAATGCTTGTTGCCTAAATGAATACTGGGTTGAAAGTAATGCAAATGCATGCAACAGCAGCGCCTCCACAGAGTGAGTTAGGGAGAATCCTCAGGCTCCCTGAGCTCCTCCCAGGCCCTGGGTGCTGAGGATTTCTCCAAGTCTCTGCCACTTCCCACCCCTTCCCTAGGACCTGGAAGGTGTATGTGCAGATTGAGGGCAATGTGTGGCTGAAGAGAGTTAAGGGATAGCTAAAGACAGACACCCCAAGAGTCCCTGCAGATCCTGAAGGCTGGGGCCCCAGGGCAATTCTGCAATGCTGCTGTGGTGCCTGTGGCTGCTGTGCCTTGAGATGAACGCAGTGGTGTGCCTGTTATCTGGGTTGCCATGATTAGCTGAGCGCTGTGGGCATCTGACCCTGGCTATGGGAGGGGGGAAGGTGATGGGCAGGGGAACAGGCCCATGCTGGTGGGGGCCAAGGCTCTCCCACCTTCCTGGGGCAGGAGGGAGCAGAGCCCAGGCAGTGACCAGCAGCGAGGAAGGCGGTTGGGCTGTAGAGCCCTGCTCCCTTGGGGAAAGGACCAGAGTGCTCTGGTGTTCTGGGAAGAGGCAGATACACCTGCACATATTTATTTATTTATTTATAAAAATTTATTTATTTATTTATATATAAATTTCACAACATTGTAATCTCAAGGATTTGCCCCCCCTCCTTCCCCCCCTTTCCCTCCTGCTCAAAGTTGCTTCAGTTTGGTGCTTAGCTTGTTTTGACTTTCCTCAAGGCTTTTGTTTATTTTTTTCACTATATCCCAAACATTAGTGAAATCATTTGGTTTCTGCCTTTTTCTTTATGGCTTGTTTCTGCTAATATGATTTCTTTTAAATATATCCATGTTGTTATGAAATCGTCGAATTTGTCATTTTTAATTGATGAGTAATATTCCATCGTGTATATATACCACATTTTTTTTCATCCAGTCATCCGTTTTGGGGCATTTAGGTTGTTTCCATGACCTTGCAATTATAAACTGACCTGCACATATTTATGAGTGAGGTACTCAGATAGTCCAGCGGGAATGGGGTGGGGGGAGAAAAGGAGGGGAGGCAGGCCTAGAAGTGGGTTTTATTGGAATTGAGAACTATGTTACTTTTCTAAGGATGCTGCAATGTATGACCACAGAGACTTCCGGAGGCCAGAAGTCTGGAATTGGTGTTTGTAGGGCACACTTCGCTGCCGGGGAAGGCTTTTCCCAACCTCGCCAGCTTCTGGTGGCTCCTTTTGTTCCTGGCTTGTGGCTGCACAATTTCAGTCTTGGTCTTCACATGGGTGTCTTTCTGTCGCTCTATGTGTTCCTTTCCTATCTCTTTAAGGATTAACCCTAGGGCTTACCTTAATGCAGTGTGGCCTCACCTTAATTACAACTGAAAAGACCCTGTTACCAAACTCGATGAGTTCTGAGTAGATGTGGATTTTGGGAGACTGGGGGGGTCCCCATCTGTGCAGGTCCCTAGCAATCTTTCCTTCATATTGGACATGTCCTAAGGGCCGCTTACATGGTTTCCAGAAGCAGGCGGGGGAGGAGGATTCTTGCTGCTTGGTCAATAGGCTTCCTCTTGGCTAGTTCTCTCCCTCCACCCCCCCACCCTGCCCCCCATGCCTCCTTGGCTATTTCTTGGCTCTGTGCTCAGTTGGGCTGGGATCCCAGAGAGCAGTCCCTCTGCCCAGCCTGTCTTGAGAAGGAGTCCTCAGCTTCCACCTGTATGTGGATACGGCTCCCACCTGCACAGGGGATGGGATGGGATGACAATCTCAGTGTAGGTAACCTTCTAGGTGGACTCCGCCTCCACCCCCACTCAGAGGTAGTAGCTCTCTGATTCCAGTCCTGTGTGGGGTCCTTCCGTCTTTTGCTGCCGGGCTGTTGATTGCAGCTCAGTTTTCTGACTGTGAGCAACTCTTCACCTAATCTGCTCTCCAGCTTCCCAGCTTTGGATACTTTTTGTCTCCTTTTCTCTTCACATCTCTGTGGGTGTTTTCCCCACGGGTAGCTCCTCCCGACTCTGTCAGTGCACTCTGACCACATTTAGAGTGATGCACGAGCTCTCAACTCCTGTCTGAGGCTGGTGGGTGCTGCAGCCTTCTCTGCAGCTGGCGCTTCCTCGCACACCTCAGCCCTCAGAGCTACCATTGCCCCTCATTGTCCTCTTGCCTTCAAAATGTCCCTCTTTGTACCCCAGATTCTTCTGGTCAGGTACCCATTTATCTTTCCTTGGCTAGGGCCTCACGTTGCACCCCCAGACCCCCTGCTTGGTGTGGGGAGCTGTCCTGCGCGGGTGCCTCAGTGGGCTCCTGTTTGCCCTGGCTTCCTGTTAAGTTCCTGCAGTGGGGTGCAGGCAGGAGGCTGGAGGAGGGGAGCAAAGTATCGGCATTTTAATTCTTTCAGCGCCTTCTCTGATGGGTCTTTGTGGGTTGGGGGGCGGGGGCCCTCTTGTGGGCCTCAGCTCCTGCCAGGCAGGCCTCTCCGCATAGCTGCCCATTCGTATTCCAGTCATTTCTCCCTCCCTTCCAGCCTAGAGGTAGCTACTGTTCCTTCCTTTAACCACTGCCTGCACCCTCACAGCCCCTCTTCAGAGAACCAAGCTAGACTGCGCCTAGTTCCTGGCCAGCTCTCCTACACGCTTTCCCACTGATTGTGTGTTTGCTCTTCATCTCCCCTGTGAGGCCATGTGCTTTGTGGAGACCAGCGCTGTCTGCTTTATTGCTAAGTCCCTGGGGCTTACCTTCTAGTCAAGAAAGAGCACACCTACGCTTGAGTACACATGCAGGCGTGCGCGTGCGTGCACACACACACACACACACACACACTCCAAAGGTGCCTGCATTTGGCAGCCTGAGCCTTCAGATAGCTGCTGGTGTCCTGCTCTGTGCACCTGCCACCCTCCCCTCTCTGGGCTTCATTTCTGGGATTGTGAGCATGCCTCTGTGATACCTTCCTTGATGGTCCCTGAGCTGGGGGGCCCGTTGCTCCTGGTCTGCCAGTGAGCCTGGGGGTCATGGTGCAGAATGTCCAGGCTGTGCCAGGTGGACCGTGATCACTGCAGGAAGGTCATGTGGGCCTGGAGGGGTTTGTTCAGGCATAGGGAGGTTGGGGCTGTGGGTGGTAGCGGTAACTGAAATCAAATCACTTCTCCCTAGGGGTTTACTGAGGGCAGCCTAGCCCTGCTTGTCTGGAGGATTTATTGTCTGAAAGGCTATAGATGGGCCTGAGGGAAGTCAAGTGGGCCATCAGGCACCAAGAAATGGAGCAACCTTGCTATGGCACTGCTCCATTGTGGGGAGATTGAAAGGAGATGAATGGCTACTGTGCCAGGCAGAGGGGTTTCTTGTTCAGCTGAGGAAAGCAGACACAGGCCAGGAATCCCCTGGCTGTTCCTGCTCTTCCTCTACCAATTTCCTGGTCTTCCTTCTACCAATTTCTCTTCTCCCTCTGCTTTCTTTCCTGGTCTCACTGAGAGAGGTGGGAACTTTCTGGAAGGTTTCTTCGGGAGACTAGGAAATGGGGCCCGTTCTCATTGAGGCTTAAAAGGAGGCCATAAAACCTCTCTGAGTTCAGGTTTCTATTACACATGTAGAATGCAGAAGCTGATGATAGCCTATGAAAATTCAATAAACCTTGAAAACAGCATCAGGGTTGATATCTGTAATCTAAAATAATGGATACCAAGAAATTGTTTCTCATTTATCTCTACTGCTGAGATTGTGGCACAAATGAGACTTCATTAGCCATAGACATTTTTTTAAAGAAAAAAAGTAGTGTCATTTATCTCAATCAATGACAGTGGCGGGAGGTGGCTGACGACTGTAGTTAATAACACTGGACCCACAAAAGCCTTGGTTCTCTCCCAGTTTGGGACAGGTAATGGATGTACAGAAATCACTTCACAGAGGAGGAAGCGTGGATACTCAGTATTTTGACAGGCAAGTATCGCAAGTATCAACATCTGGCTTGTGGTGGTGGTGAGAAACTGGGATATGTGGGAATGGGGTATGTGCCCACATCTGGTCAGAAGCCCCTCACCACAGCACACACACCCAGAAGCTCTGAACTAGGCTGGGGGTGCCATGGGAATCTCTTGTCAGGCACCTACTGGTCTTCAGACTGTGCTTAGCTGGAGGGAAAGAGAGAGAGAGAGACAGACAGACAGACAGACAGACAGACAGACAGAGATGGAGAGAGATGGAGAGACGGAGACAGAGAAAAGGAGCGAGAGGGAGCCTATCTGTCTGTGTCTGTGTCTGTGTCACGCACAGGCTTCTCCCTAATGAGACAGGATGTAACATCCCTCTTTTTGCTATAATCCCATTTCAGAAACCAACAATCCAAGAGTCTAGTTTCTACAAGTGACAAATTGGCAAAGCAAAAGACACTCCATGTGAGGGTGATTAATGAGTCCCTTTTTAGGGCAAAGAAAAATCTACATAACATCTTAACTTCCACCAAGGTCCTTGAGGGGCTGGCCCGAGAGGGCACAGCCCCTGCTGAGTTCAGACCTACCAGGACCAGGGGGTGGTGCTCCCCTGAAGCCCCCAGATGTGGAGGGCTTGTTTCTTTGTAGTTCACGTGCTATGTTGGGCATGATGGTACCAGAGCTGTGCGGCAGAGACACTAGGTGATGGGGCTCATGCCACACTTAGAGGCTGGTGGGGGATCCCTGGGGCAGCCCACTCTGGGAACCCAGGAACTCTGTTGCTGTCAAGTCTCATTCTGACCTCCTAAATCCACCCTGCAGCACAGGCTGCCTATGCCCCCAGGTGTTCCAGATGCAGGTCACATGTGAGCCTCTGCCCCTCCTTGTGCACGCTTGTACATGTGTGCACACAAACAGCAGCCAGCCTGGCTGATCCAGTACAGAGCCAGGAGTGTCCTGCTGTGAGAACACAGATCAAAGAATGCTAATTGATCAAATATTAAATGCCAGTTAAACGCCCCACTGAATAATTCACCTTTCCTCCTGTGAGCCACTTTGCAGTGGCTAGAATAGGAAGCAGGGATTTTCATGCTGATAACAGTGTTAGCAGGGGAGGGGAGGAGATGTTGTTTGTTTTCCTGAAGTGTTGCAAAATGTGTGAGAGCCAAAGTCTTCACTTATTAAATTCGGTCCTGTGGGAATACAGTGTCAAGATTTTCCATCTGAACCTGATTTTTAAAGAATCAGGTGACAGGCACATGAGGACATTGAGAGAAAGGAGTGAAGTCCTTGGTTGCAGGAAGAGCTGATGGAATGGGACATGCTGTTCTAGGAGAAGAGGGGACTCAGAATAAGGGGCCACCTGCTGAGGCAGGCTAATTGACTCCCCAACATCTGCTGCTCCTATTTCCAGAATGTGTGAAGATGTTCCTTCCACAGCAGACTGGACTTTGTGAGTATGATGAAGCTTGGGTGCTTGGGATGAAGAGAGTAGTGTGGATTCCCAAGTAAACTCACTCCCATCACAGCAGCAGTTTGAGAGTCAGAGATGGAGACATGGTGGCAGAGCAGGGTTTGGAGCGATGCCACCATGAGCCAAGGCATGTGGGCAGAAGCTGGGGAAGGCCAAGGGCCACTTCTGCTTGAGAACCTTGTGGGGAACAAAGCACTGGTGACATTTTGTTTCTAGCTTTGCATACTCCATTTTGGACTTCTGACATCCTAGGCTGTAAGATTAGAAATGTGTGCTATTTTAAGCCACTGAATTTGTGACAATTTGTTACAGCAGCAATAGGAAACTAGTACATGCACCTCTGACTCTCCCTGCAGCTTGCTGTGGGCTTGAAATAATACCATCAGATCCACTCCTTTGAGGCCCTTGTGGAAAAGCAGATCCTCCTTGTCATAATTAGAGCATTTCCAAGCTCTACCTGTGGCAACTCCAGTCAGGTACCACTGCCACCCACACTGTGTTATCTGTGTAACTGTAACAAATCAGAGCTTAAAGCAATGAACATTGATTATCTCACAGCTTCCACGAATGGAGAGTCTGGGAGAAGCTTAACTGGCTTAATTGTCATAGGATCTCGGGGGACTGCTTCAAAGTGTTGATGGGGGCTGTAGTCCTCCAGACTTGACTGGGGTGTCTACTCCTCAGCTCACTCACAGGATGGAGGTGCTCTCAGAACCAATGACTATTGCCTGAAGCTTTCAGTTCCTTCCCTGGGATGCTCACAGCATGACAGCTTATTCCCTCTGTGGCAGGATGAGAGGAGTTGAGGGGAAGACGAAGGGAGAAGGGATAGAGAGAGAGAGAGAGAGAGAGAGATTGAGGGAGAGGGAGAGAAGAGGAGAGAGTGAGAAGGTCTTAGTAGCTTACTTCCTTCTCTTCATTAGAAGCAGGTGGCCTAGATCCAGCTACTCTCAAGGGGTAGGGATGACACAAGAGTGTGACTTCAAGGGGTAGAGACCATGGGGTCCATGTTAGGAACTGTCTTCCGCACCCCTTTGCAGGGTCAGGACTGAAGTGCAGAGAGGCCAAGGCAGTCCACAACAGCTGGGATGTGAACGGCTCCATGTGAGCTGAGAGTGTGTGTTCTGAACCTATGTGCTGCATGGTTTTTTGAAGCCCACATCATTCAAGCAGCCTGAGAGTCAGAGATGGAGACGTGATGGCAGAGCAGGATTTGGAGCGATGCCACCATGAGCCAAGGCATGTGGGCAGAAGCTGGGGAAGGCCTAGGGCTACTTCTGCTTGAACACCCTCCCGTCGTACTTCCATGCCTCCTCGGCCTGCTGTGGTCCTCATGTGCACCTGGTGCTGGTGTGGGCCTCCCCATGTGCTGTGTTTGGTTGTCTATCTTGCTAGATTGGAGGCTGGGCTGAGTGCAAGACAAGAGGGCTCTGAATGGTGAGGCCAGGAATGAAAGAATGGGCTCAGAGCAGTGTGTGTCCTGTAATGGGGAGGACTGTGCATGGATGTCTGCTTTCTGCTTGATGCTTTCTGTGTGGGGTTCCCCTGGGGCCCCAGAAGGCCCTTCTACCAGCTCTCTGTCACCCCACAGCATGATGGGAGAAAGGGGCAGTGTCTAGAGGGCCCATTTTGGGAATAGAGAGCAAGATAGTGCGTAGAGCTGTGTCTATTATGCTCTCTGTCCCTTTGAGAAGCAGGTGGGTGCCTGGGAGGCCAGTCTTCTAGCAGTGGCAAGGGGACTTCCTCTGATTTGCTTCAGCATCCAGTGTGGTGGTTATCCTGAATGCCGTTGGTGGGAACTTCTTGGCCAGGAGTCCTGAAGTGTGGGTCAGCAGAAGTGTCACTGGGGTCTGTTAGAAATGCAGATGCTCAGATCTTCTGGATCAGAAGCTCTGGGGCCCAGTCAACTGTGTTTCCCCAAACACGTCAGTTGACTCTGAGCATGATAGAGCCTTATGCACTGTCTGAAAAAAACTCTCAAAGTTCTCACATTTCTTAAAATAAAAATTTTCCAAGTAAAAATCTTTGCTATATAAAAGTGTTGGAAAATCTAGGAAAGCAATAGAAGGAAATTGAAATGATATGGAGATTAGTATTAAGTTATAGTTGCGTGTCACTTCATTGTTACAGGTCTGTGTGCACATTTATAATGACATGTAATGTATACAATTGTGACTGACACGCTATAAATATTGTCTCATATTCTGCTGTACACACTTCTCCGTGTCTTAAACATTGGCCCCCAACACTGCTTGTTGATGGCTCATTGCACTCCATTGTTGGAATTACCGTATTCCAGCCTCTCCTGGGGACTAATGCATTCCTGGATGCTCTCTGTGAACATTGTACATGTATCGATGGCACAGATAGAGAATGGGTACAGGCAATAAGCCTGTCCTTCATCCCTTTCCATCCTCCTTCCCTGGCCCTTCCCTACCCTTCTGTACTTCACCCCTTTACTCTGACTTTGAGGGAGGGACCAGTAAGGAGGTACATGAGAGTCCCAGAAGTGGAGACTAGATTTGCCTACGTGGGTGCCGATCAAGAGACCAAGGGACAGGTGCCACAGGTCAGTGAGTGCCCCGGGTGGGTTTTGGGTAAGTAGGGAGAGTCATAGATTCTGAGTCTGTGTGGCCGAGGATGCATTATGATAAGAACACATCTGATCCTCTTTTTGTCATGAAAAAACCCACAAAAACAAGAATCTTCTTAGGAATGGAAAAATGTGCAGAAGGCTATAACCACAATGTTAATGTGATTTCTGAGTGGCAACGTTATGAGAGATTTTCATTTTCTTCTTATTGCTTCTCTGTAGTTTCAGAATTTTCTATAATGAACATCCATTATTTTTATAATAAAAACTTTGAAAAGAAGACTAAGGAAGTCAGGAGGAATGGTTGTTTTGGATGGAAGCAAAACAGAACCTGCTAGAAGGTTCTGTTGAGTTGTGCTGAGGTGCTTACAAGAGTCTGTTCAAGGCGTGAACTGGTGACTCTTTCTCCTTGACATGCCTGTGAGGCATGGACTGGACAAAGTGTCTGAAGCTGGGGAGCACCAGGGACTTCCTGTCAGGTGACTGCATAGACAGGGGACCAGCCCTCTCTGGCCTCGGACTCTCCAGCCATCCTGAGCTGTATTGTGCACTGGTATTGAGGTCCAGCCTGAGACTTTCAGGGATGAGGAGTCGCCTTGGTAACAGCATGTGTGTGTGTGTGCGTGCAATGGGCCTCCGCATATCCCAGGAAGGTGTTGGCAGGCAGTGGGGCCTGGAATCCTCTTCCTGATGAGGCTGATTACCAGGGAGTCAGGGCTATTAACTTCTCTTCCTCCTCTGCAACTTTCATGGTCCCAGCGCCCTGCGGAGGGAACCTTGAAAGACAGCACTCAAATGAGTTTCAGTGACATCTAGCCTGACGCTGAAGGGGCTATGCTGGGTTTTTGTTTTTATTAAAGTTCATTACTTCCAATTACAAAATAGGGGCTTTGGCAGACTTACGTCTTCCAACTAATTGAACCATTTCCCCCATTCTTTCCCCAGTGTAAAACGTTCTCACCCTTTGGGGTAGAAAGCAGCAGAGAACATTTCTTCATTTTAAGGAAATATATTAATCCGTGAAGGGCACTGAGAATGGAAGGAAATGCAAGGAGCTGGCTTCGCACGCCAGGGAGGAGGCTGCTGACCTTAACCTGCAGTCCTGGGGCCTCATGAAGTCAGACCCTCATGAGGAGGGATCTCAGTGCCAGCTAAGAGGACTCCTGGGTTTATTGGCCTGAGACCTGAGCTAACTCTGTGGGGCAAGCTTTAAAAGTCTGATGGGGGCCCTTGGAGTAATGAGGCATTAGTTCTAGGATAGCAGGTGTTTCTCTTTCCTGCTTCCTACCCATCCTTCCAACAAGATTTCTGAGGTGGAAAAAGTGATGATGACTGGGGTTCAGCCTTGGCAGGGTGAAGCGCCACCTCTGCCGCACAGGGGTTTCATACAGAGTGACGGTGGCAGCGCTTGGGTGCGCTGGGCCTGGTCTTAGGAGCCTCAATGGGCTTCCTACACGTGAGTCTTGGCTCTGCACACACCCACCAGCTTTGTAACATTTCCCGCAAGGCACTGCTGTAGAAGCTGACTTTAGGCCTGGTGTCCATGGAGAGTGAGCGGTGTGGTTTGGGATTCGGGAGCAGCGTCCTTGAGGCTGTTGCTAGTGGCAAGAGGCCTGAAGGGTCCCACCCTCAGCTCCCTCTCTCCTCTGCCAAGGAGTGACTGAGGTAAGTGGTGTGGATCTGGGACCAGGGGGGAGGGATGAAGCTTGGAGAAGTAGCTGGACTGAGTGCATTCTGGATCTCTGATGATGGTGCTGCCTACCTCTAATCTGGATGTGAAGGAAGGGGAGCGGAGGGGATGCCTGTGAGGAAGGATCTGCTATTCTGATCTAGCTGTTGAGGAGAAAGGAATGGCTCTGGGGCCCTGTGCATTTGCCTGACTCTCAGAGGTGGTGTCGGGCCCTTTTCATGAACCTGATTTGACTCCCTGTTAGCTGTCTCCTCTCCCCCTTGTCAGTTGTTATGGGGGTCTTGCACTGTCTGGGCCTGTGAAGCTGGCAGGGGGTTGCACAGTCATGAAGAGACTATCCCCCATGGTCAGACTTGCTGATTAGCATAGAAGGTGCCATATATCCACACCTGATGGTGCTCCCAGCAGAGGTGGGGAGGGTCTCAGAAGGGGGAGCTTCTGTGGCTCTTGTCTCTGGCGGTGGAAACTTGGAGTCACTGGAAACTGTGTAAAGAAGCATTCTGGAGTCTAGGGGTTCAGAGAGGGGGTCTTCCAAAGCACAGTCCATGTGGGGGAGGTGGAGGCAGCAGGGAAGAATGCTTGGAGATGGGTAAGGAGGTGTGGACTTGGGAAAGTTTTGGTGCTGTTGCAAGGGTAAGTGAAGGGAGGATGGGAGTTGAAACATTAGGAGTGAGAAGGGGGTTCTCTGTGAGGGACCGTGAGTCTGTTACCCCTCACCCCCTTGAGTATATTCTAAGGAGCTTGGTGGTAGGACAGGGAGAAGGTGGTTTGGGGTGACTTAAATAGTGGTGGTTATCAAAGTTCCTTTGATAGACTGGCTCTGGGTCTATGTCTTGCAGTGGCATGAGTGGTGGGGTAGTGAGTGGGGTACTTTGGAAGTTACAGTGGGGTTTTCCTCTGAGGCTCCCTGGACATGGGAGGCATGGGAAAATCACCGAAGACCTCTCCTACCCTAGCTCTCTTTTTTGGAGCCTTGGCTAAGAAACTGGGGATTCTGGCTATTACCCCCACTATTCAGAGCCTCATCCCAGCCAGAGCTGATAATGATGGTTTCTCTCACATCTTTATCACTGGCAATTCTTGAATTGGGTGACTGGCTCATGTCTGGCCCTCATACCACCAGGGTCTGGGTCTAAATCTGGACCTGTTCAAGCCATCCAACCCCTACTTGCCCCTGTCATCTGCGTCTCTTGTCCGGGGCTCTGATGTCAGATGTCAACACCCCAAGAAGGACTCTGATCCTTTAAAGACTCTGCCAGCAAGAAGAGTCTTGGTGAGCCTGAGGATGGTGGGCTGGTAAGGATGGAGGAGTCCAGGATAAGCACTTGAAATGTGTCATTGTTTTATTAAAGTTTAAAATTTCATAAAATAAAATTTGTGGGAGATGTTCCAGTTCCACATACTTCATTTGGCTTCTTGCTGATGTTGCGAGTTTGGTGCACAGCTGTGCTGCCCAGTCCCTGCATGTCAGAAATGGAAGACGTGGTGGCTGTGGAGGACTCATAGAGTTGGGGGTGGGACAGAGCTTGGGTCAAGGTTAGATGGGGCCAGGGTCATGCCCTTGGTGCTGTTGCTGAAGGCACTCTATCTACCATTTCTGCCTCCATTGCTGCAGCTTATCTTGAACCAGTTGTTGTGGGTGCATTGAACACACTAAAATACTCATGGAGAGGGTATAGATTGAGGGGTAAAGGAATAGACCATAGCGTCGCGCAAACAGGTCCCAGCTGTGCTGGCTATTGGCTGTAATGGATCTAGAGTTCTTCAGGTGCATGGTGGCTTTAATAAAAGATCTTTCC
This sequence comes from Uropsilus gracilis, assembly GCA_004024945.1. Classification (NCBI taxonomy): domain Eukaryota; kingdom Metazoa; phylum Chordata; class Mammalia; order Eulipotyphla; family Talpidae; genus Uropsilus; species Uropsilus gracilis. The sequence goes on along the minus strand of PVHY01001527.1, from coordinate 141,526 downwards.
TAGCTGGTTTGTAGACAGACTGCCTGTAGGATGCTGGCACTCTATGAGCACTAAATAACTGGTCATTGTTTTCACTTTTATTATGGGCTATAGATGCTTCTGGGCATTAAAGTCACTGTCCTCACAGAAAACCTGTATCAAAATGAGGAGGCCAATTAATGGACACCTGAAATGCTCAGAGGTAGGTATTGAGAGAAACACAGAGTATGTGTGTATAATCTAGCAAGGCTTCTAAGAGAAGGTAATTTTTTTAAGCCTATTCCTTTTGGTAAGAGGGAGAATTCCAGTGAAAACATCTAAGGAAACATGACAACGTCAGGTAGGTGACCAAGGTCAACATCAAAGGTGATAAACGTCATTGATTTTTAAGTCACATACTCTGAACATGATGTGATGGAAAGGTACCTGTATCTCTGTGGTCTTCCTCCCTCAGTCTAACCATGAGGAAAACATCAGGGAAATTACAATTACTATCCTACAGAATACGTGACCAGTACCTCCCTAAACAATCAACATCATCAGAAAGCAACAAGGCCAGGGGAGTGGGGTGGGGGAAGGGGTGGGGGGAGGGGAGAAAACCAACAAGACCAGAGACATTCTCACAGCTAAGAGGAGACTGAAAGGATGACTGAACATAAAATGATATCCTGAATGGGAACAAGAAAAGGACATTGGGTGAAAACTAATAATCTAAGCTCATTTTCTCTGAAAAGGGGTGGCTGAGAAAGGGGAGCATATGGCTGTTGGGGGGGGTATTGACAGTGATTAAAGTCTTTAGCTAAAGGCTGAAGTGCCTACCGTCGCAGATGCTAATATTACCAATGGTGAGAATATCAAGGAGGGCAGCGACTAACTGGCCGAGGATGGGCTGACTGAGGCAGTTATCTCTTGGCCCTGACTTTGACCTTCCTGGCATACCTCTTAGATTGGTTGCTGGACACACTGCCCTCCAGTAAATCTTACTGACAGCAAATGCAGCCTCAGGCAGGCTTCTGGGCTCCTGGGTGTCGGGCGTGAGGTGAGATGTCCCAGCTCAGTGGTGAGGCTGAGGAACAGAGAGACTTCAGCTCAGGGCATAATGGTGTGATGAGGGTTGCTGAACTCGGACACCCACCCGGGTCCAGGTGATGGATGAGGGGGAACCTCCCGGTCAAAGTGCTGAAGTCCAGTGGGGAGAGCAGTGCGCATGCGCACAATTCTCTGCAGTGGCTGCTGTGGGGTTTCACCTCCTTAGATGCAATGCCGCCACCTGGAAGCCAGCAGCGCCCTGCAGAACAGCTGGGTAACAACTTTTTCCAGCTATCAGCAGTGATTACATTTCGGCCCCAATTCCTGACACTGGGAGAGCAGTGAGACATTTGCATGAAGGCCTTGGAGGGTCTGAGCTCTCTGCAGTCATTTATGGCTTCCTTTTTAATCGCTATTTATTTTTAAATATCTATCTAATGTATAATACAAACTTAGGCTCTCGAGGCCATCGCCTCCCCTTTTAGCTGTTTCTGAAATCCCATTTACGGAGGACAAATAGCTTGTGGGTACAAGAGTCTGCTTCTTCAAAGAAGTAGTAAGTGGGCTCTTCTCTGCCGGCTCTGTCTGTCTGGGGTTGGGACAACAAAGTGAGAAGATTTTAATTCCATTAAAACACTGCAGGGGTCTGGTTGGTGAGGGAGGCAGCTACTCTATTTGCTGGCTTCTTTTTCCTCATGAAACTGCTGTGTAGATTTCTTGGGGTGGGTGAGGAATGGTGGGGTGGGGAAAGGGATTAGGGGTATGGGGTGGTGGGGATGGTGGCAACCCTGGCAGAAGGGCTGTTGCTGTCCACCTGTTCCCATCAAGGCCTGAGGCCCTGCGCCCAGCATTCTCTCAACTTCAAAGAACCTCTCAGCAGGATCTTTGCAGTAATGGCCCAGGAGGCTGTATCTGCTGAGTTTGTGAGTATTTGTGAGTTCATTCCCTAGGGCTGTGGGGTTGGCTGCATTCTCTTTCTATTCCCCAGAATCTGTGTGGCACCAACCATGTACCAGTCACTGGTCTTAAAAGATGCCAGGTCCCCTTCCAGCTTTGGGGTGGGGATGGTCAGTCCTGGGAAGGGAGATGTATAAGGGACTGGGCTAAGGGACACTCAGTGGAGAGGCACCTAACCCAGTGGGGAAGGCTTCCTGGAGGAGGTGATTTCTAGACTGAGCTTGGAAGGACAAGCAGGGGTCAATGACCTCTGTGTGGTTACCATGCTTCTCTCTACTGGCAGAGCAACGTGGGGCACTGGGTCTGCCTTGTGCACACCTGGCGCCTTGACAGGAATGTTATGAGGTGGGGATCTGCCCAACACATGCAAGTCAAAGGACTGTGGAGGGGACAGGAGGGTAGTAGTGGCTTCGGGCACCAATGTCTGGAATGGGGATGTTATATCAGGCTGGGGGAGGGATGGACAGGAGTGATCTTTATTTTCAAGACCCTGGCTAGCTAGGGGGCACAGTAGTTGAGGGGCAAACAGTAGGTGTTTTGTCCCCCAGTAAGGAGGATTCAGCCAAAAGGTGATGGACAGGGTCACCTTGGATCTCAAAGTGTCTCTCCTGCCAGGACCCTCATTTAGGGGTCATGACAGGTCTTGGATCTGAGGTCAGGAGTTGCTGAGGGAGTGGTATGGTTGTCAGAACTGCCTTTCCTTTGTAGAGGGTGCCAAGGGGTCCAGGTTCCCTCCTTGCTTTTGTTTATCCTAAAAGTAGCCCTTTCCTGTCCCTCGGGTGCTTGAGTCCTGGCTGGGGAACCCATGAATGCCCTGGCCAAGCTCTGTGGAGCATGCCTGAGATAAGACACTGCTCAGCCTGAGGTCTAGAAGTCCTGCAGGCACTGGTGGCAGTGCCAGGTCCTTGAGTGGCATGTGTAGTAGCTCTGGAGGCTGGTCTGGCTTTGTGCTCTTTCATGCTGAAGGGCAGCTGGAATGGGCAGCTGGCCATGGAGTCTCTTAGAATGGCAGATCATAGCATCAGGTACTGGAAAACCCAGGGCCCAGCTTGCCTTCACCTAGTTCTTTCTCAGCTTTGTCATCTGGAAATGTGGGGTAATGTGACGTTTAGTGCTTTGCCAGCACCAGCTGGTATTGCAAATCCTATGCCCCAGCCTATCCCTGGATTCTGCACAACCTTGTCCCTGCTCAGAGCTGTAGGATCCAGGATGTGGATGGTGGCCTGTCTCTGGTGACTCTGCTCTTGAAGCATAGGGAAAGGTCAGAGCAAAGGATATTAAGATGAACTTAACAGTCCAGCCTCAAAATAGCTCCTCTGACAGCTTGGAGGGGTGGGCAGCACCCACTACTTCTGCCCGCATTTCCTCGATTCACAGTGACCATGAGGTGCCCTTTCCAGATAGGCCCAGATTGTTCACAGTGGTTTTGGGGCCAGGGTGAGTAGGCAGAGCAGCTGCCTGCCTGCCCAGCCCCCAGGATGTGAGCAGAAAAATGTTTGAGCTTCTGAGAGGGCTCTGCCCCCAGCCTGGGGAGCCTGGCAGATTGCCTGGGGGGAAGGGAGAACAGGTGGGGGGGAGCTCTTGAGTTTTTTATACTGAAGAATCCTGTTTCTGAGAATATTGTCTTGCCTGGAATTTGGGCCTAGAGAAGGGCAAGCATTGCTATCCCCATTGTATTTTCCCCCCAAGAAATAGCAGAAGAGTTTGCTATTCCCATCATTGAACGGGCAGATCTTGATGAGGAAGTGGGTTTCAACAACGGACAAGGACCCCTGTTTCCCAGGGATGAGGGATTTTGCAGGATCACGATGGCCCAGTCCCCACACAGGAATATCTTGGTAGCATCTTGGTCCTTGTTGACAGGCAGGAACTTCTTGCCTTTGCCATTCCTGGGGACTTCTGTCCACCTCTTCTTTGTATCAGCCAGCACCAGGTCACCTTGCGTGTTAGTGGCCTTCAGGCCCTGGAGTGTCTTGTGGTTGTGGCAGCTGATGCGTATGCACTTGGGTGTTATATTGACTGATGGTGTGAGCAACCTTTTCCCTCTGCAGGTATCGTTCCTCTGGTTCATCTCCCTCTTGGGTTTGAAGAGGATCCCAGTGGCAGTGACTATCCTCCCAGCTCACCTGTCTCCACCCCATTGTCTGACTCTGCAGATGCTATCTCCATTATCCTGGTGAAAAGGTTGAGGTCATGAGTTTGCCTGACTCTTCTCAGGTCACATTGTGGGTCACAGGCAGGGCCCAGGGTGGATCACTCCCATATCTTGCTCGTTATCTTTCTTCTTCCCCCACCTTCCTTCCCTTCCCTCAGGAGCTGTGGTGTCCAATAAGGTAGCCACTAGCTCCTTGTAGCTGTTGAACCCACGGAATGTAGCTGATCTGGGTTGAGATGTATTGCAAGTGCAAGATGCACCATGGGGTTTGAAGACTTGGTGCAGAAAAAAGAATGCGAGCTTTCCCAGCAGTGTTTCGTGCTGATGTTGACATGATCATGGTTTGGATAGAATGTGCTACCTCAGATATTTATTCAATATTTTCAGTGTGGTTATAGGACAATTCAGACTTAGGTAGCTAACTCATCTCAGGGTACTGCTGCCAGAGACTTGTTCCTTGCCAAGGTATACAGATTACAGCCTGTGCCCTTACCTGTTGGCGTTTTGGAAATACTGAGTCTCAGATACATTCCAGAGGCACTAAAGAGAAATAAGGGTTGTGGAAGATGATGGCAGGGGGCTTGCTTTCCCTCAGTAGGGAGGATAGAAGCAAGGGAGGGTTCTTCCGAGGAGAGGCTGAAAGAAGATTCAAGGGAAAGTCTTCCTTTTGATTGAATGGGCATTATGGCCACTCAGTTAAGACTCTGCATGTGGAGATACCTATTTTCCATTGTGAGGAGCTGCTCCCCTTCATCCCTGCACCTGCTAAGGCTGTGCATTAGCTGTTGTATTAGTAAGTGTGCAGTCTGAGCCAGCTGTTTTTAGAGCCACCTCTCCACTTGCCCTGGTCTGGGGAAGTACTGCCAGAAGCCCTTCCAGGTTTTCAGGAAAGGGGTTTAGGGATGGACCCATTGCCTGTACACAGATGGGCTTTCATATAGACTTCTGAGATGGTCCCCAAGACTAAGCCCCAGTGCCCATGCCTGGAGCAGAGTTGGGGTGTGTAGAGTGGGCAGCATTGCTGTGACTGGAGAGAACCCCTCTCGCTGGCTCTGAGCCACCATGCTGGGCAAGTCCAGGTGGCCAGGAGCTGAGAACAGCCTCTGGGAGCTGACAGTGACCCTTTGCAGACAGCCAGGGAGAAAATGTGGACTTAGTTCTCCAAGTCCAAAACTCTGCCAACAACCTGAATGAGCTTGGAGGTGAATCCTTCCCTAGTCAAGTCTCTGCTGAGGATGCAGTCCCACCTCTGCCTTCCTCGAGGCTGTGCAAGGTCCTGTGCAAGGTCAGGTGACATGTGCCTGGTCTTCTGACCCACAGGACTGTGAGGTAGAGGTAGTTTATGCCTGTCAATTTAAGCTCCTGTTTATTTATTATGTGGCAATGGAAGAGTAATTCAGTGGGGACCTGTCTGCCTGAATTGTGGGTGGTTCTGGGCCCTGGCAGTCAAGGCCAGGGAGACGTGCTGTGGCCTGGATGGAGCTTACCCTGTGGCCGTGGCAACTTAGTATCTCGGTTCTAGACCCCTGGGCCTCATGGCTCACCTCCCAGAGAGCCCCCGTCATGTGACAGCCCACTTTTTATGGCCTGGCACAGCCACATTTTATTGTCAAATTAGTAGGAATAACAGCAGCTTTTTAGTGGCTGATTGGGAGCCATATATTAGCTATTGTATTAATAAGTGCACAGTGACAGGAGACCAGTGAGAGTGAGAAAATGAGACACAGTATTTATCCCCAGTGCAAAATCTTTTTTTATTATTAAAGACACTGGGTTAACCGAGGATAGATTTAATGCCTGCTGCTAATTTTATTGGGTAATCAGCAGCCCTGGGTCCCACCTGCCACCTGAGCTCTGGAACCCTCATCCAAGGCCACTGGATTCCTTGGAGATGTTGCAGGGCTGGGAGGTGGCAAGTGTGGGCACCTGATGGGAACACACCCCACCCAGGGGCTGTGGGTATGTGGGTGTGAGGTAGGACTCAGGTCTGCTGCTCCCTGTGCGCAGATCTGGATGGCTGGTAGGTGTTGGAGTGTGTTCTTTTCTCTTCTGGCCATGAGCAGTATGGGAACAGGGCAAGCTCTGAGGCATTTAAGGAGGGTAGTTGCAGGAAGAGCATCTGAGTTTCTGCAGCCTCCCTCCCACTCTGAGGGGAGCCCCCCAGCAGAGGCCAGCACTTTGGAGGCCCTTGCGTTGGGGGTGGGGAGTGGGCAGCCAGCTTCCACGGGCCTCTCTGTGCTGCCCTCTAGTGTCCAGCTGAGTCTGCAGCCATGGCTTAGGCTTGGAGAGGATGAGTATGCCTGCTGCCAAGCGGAGGAGGCCCAGCTAGGGGCCCTGGGTGGTGGGGAGCTGGCAGCTGTGGTCTCCTTGGCAATGAGCTTGATGTGTTCTGGCAAGAGGGCGAGGCTGCAAGCTCTTAGGTCTCAGATCATTTTAGAGGAGAGACAGAAGATAGGATGTGATGGGAGGGAAGGACCTGGAGTGCAGAGATACTAGTAGTAGCCAGGCCAAGTTCCTCCAGGGACTAGGGAGTCCTAGGAGCCTGCTTCTTTTGGGCTCTTGTCCAGTTCCCACACTGCTTCGGTGTAGTTTCCCACCAAGCAGTCAGCCCTTCTTCCCTTTAAGCCTTCTCAAGGGCTCTCCTCCACCCTACTTCGCCCTTCTATCTCTCCCTCCAGTAGCCTCCAGGAAATGGAAGGTTATGAGGGCAGATCAAGGGGACAGGTGACACAGCTGGTGGGGAGCACAGCGTAAGAGAAAGAACAGAGGCTTTGACACACAGACTCCTGACCCTGCTCCGTGAGCCTCGCAAGCCTGTTATTTGTCAACTCCAAGCCTCCCTCACCTCAGCACCCGAAGACTGCTCCCGCCTGTGACTGCCCGAAGAATGGTGGTCAGGGCCACTGAGACGAGCACCAGTCATGTGATGTTGCAAGGTGGCAAAGTGTAGTCGCATAGTAGCTGCTCAGTACAGAGCGTGTTATTTCTAGAAGGACTTGGATGCTTTCGTAGCGAGGTTAATTTGCTCACTTGTTCATGCTTTCTGCAGATGTTTGGTGCTGGTGGTTGGTGACATTGTCAGTGGCGAGTAGAAGATGCTTGGTGATTATTGATGGGGTGGATGATGACATGGATGAGAGAAAAATGCCTCCCCTGAACTGAACCTCAAGTGCAGCTAGTGAGTGGAGATACTTTCTGTTTCCTCAGATCGGCTGGTCTGGCTTTTGTGTTTGGTGCTGAGGAAGCTTGAAGATGCCTGGCATTCTTTTGCCAAGGGATACCAGGGAAAGAAGGTGCCTGTGAAGACAGTGTGCAGCTCCATAACCCAGTGGGGGTGGTCAGGGGTGCCTTGTGGGCATGGTCAGCATTTCTTAGCCTCCAGTGACCTCTGGGCACCCTGGATTGCTAGCATCACCATCCCCTGCTCCCAATCCTGCAGTTCCTCTGCCTTTGTCAAGCCAAGCACAGGCGCTAAACTACACAGCAGGTTTTTTGGGAGGAACTCTTCATGAGCCACTCCAGGGAACTTGAACTAGAAGGTTTTTTTCAGGGGTAGGTCTTTGCTTCCAGATTGTATTCTACTGTCTGGAATCCTGTGGCAGTGGCTGGCCTGGCCGTGTTCCAGCTTCTATCCTGGGAGGCTGTCAATAAAACAAAGCTTGCCTTGTTGCCTGCTGCCCAAGTTGGAGAGAGCAGATCAAAAAGTGAGTGGGTTTGCCAGGCCTGTGAGCTCATGAAGGGCGTCTCCAGGGTCCAAAGCTGGCAGCCTTCAGGGCCAAAGGGCCTTCACTTTCAGGAGCTAATTGTTCAGAGACCAGCAAACGGCCAGGACGTGGTGTGGTTTAGCTGTTCTAGGGCTGAAGACTGGAAAATCTGGGTGAATGTTTATTGCCTCCATTTTTTATTATCAGCAAAACTTTAATTACAGCTCTCACTAAACCTACTACCTTCTGCCGGCATTTACAAGGCAATAAATTTCCCCTTCTCTCCTTACACAATCTGAACCTCCAATAGGGCTGTGCATATGCACTGAAGATATTGATTCCCTAAAGAAATTATAACAGCATTTGTTCTCAAGTAAACACACAGAGAGGCTATTATAACACTGAGGAAGAGTCGATTGTCTTTGCTTTATTAAACAACACAGCTCTCAATTGGAAACACATCTAAATTATCAAGAGATTGCCAGAACAGACAGGCAGTGATGCCTGGTATGGGTCTTTGAGTGAGAGGACGCCAGTGCAGAGGTTAGAAGCTAGGCTTTGTCTCTTTTCCTTGTTGTTCATTCCCTTACCCAGCCAACTTTCTCCCCACTTCTCACCCCTGTAGCCCTTTAGCATTGAAGGGGCATTGATCGCGCTTCTCAGCTAGGGAGTGGGCAGCTCGCTGCAAGCTGGCAGAGATGAAGCTTGCATAAGACCTGCCAACTGGCTAATGGCCCCATGTGTATTGGCAGACAGTAAACACAAGCCTTTTAAAAACTTCTTGTTGTGTTACTGGCAGGTGGAAAAGGTTGATGCATTCATCAGTCTAATTTGGAAAATAGCCAAAGCTCATCTTTGCCTTGAAACACCCAGAGATGCATCCCCCTGAATAAAAGGGTGATCAGCCTTTACCTTACACCCTTAAGATGGTTTGAGATAGAATATTTCATTGGGAACAGTTACCAAGCTACCACAAGAGCAGGGATTGCACCAAGTTAAGGATGTTCTTTACAATGTTGGTTTATTTTTCACAATGTTGTCAGGGGTGCTAATTTGTATCCTATCCATAGAAAGGTAACTTCCTGCCCCCCCATCCATTTTCCACAATTAAATACATTTGTGAAACATGGGCATGAAGTAGATGTCTTTGTTGTAGGGCTTTTGACTATCTGTATGTTAAAGCACATTATGAAGCTGGAAGATGGAAATAATTTGTGAAGTTCTCTGAAATGTTTTAAAAAAGAACTCACAGTTTTCAGGATCAGAGTTTTTACAGAATAATCTCTACAAAGTACAGGACTGAGGGACTAGATTGTGAATAGTTGCCTGGATTTTTTCTTTGCTTCGTTTGGCTTGGAGAAACCAGCCTTAGGAGCAAGTCTGAATGAAGAAACAGGAGAGTCAAGCTAGGTCAGCTGGGTGGCCAGGACCTTGCCAGAGGGCCCTTGAGCTCTCAGTGGGCCTCTTGCAAAGTCTGCCTAATATTGACACTTTGAGTCCTTCCTGTTAGGAAGGTGGATTCACTTGAGCTAAAGCAAGAACTCCAAAATAGAGAAATCCCTCACCAAAATATAGGCATGACTGTCTTATCTTAATTAAAGGCAGTGGCAAATTAATGGAGAGGGCAATTTCTGTTCTTGGAAGGGGGTATCTTAACTTACTTTAGACTAATCTGCAAAGGAGAACAATTGGAGAGTTGGGGTAGATTGCATTTTCCAGATGTCCACATCAACGACAGTCCCACCCCACAGGCCCATGCCTGTCATGTCTTCTTACAGCATGATATAGGCACTCCTGCAAGGACAGGTTAGGTTTTTGTTCCTTCCCCTTGAATATGCAGACTTTTGAAACAGTCCTGCCCAATGAAATGTGATCGCAGTGAAGCTGCTTGGCTTCTAAGATTATGTGATAAAAGTGTCCACCTGCTTCTCCTTTCCTCCCCTGGGACACGTGCCTTGCGTGCCCTGAGCCAGCTTGTAAGAAGTCTGGCTAGTGTGAAGCCTTTGTGTTGTAGAAGTCACTCTGACAGAGTTTATGGAGCTAGTAAGAGCTAGTAAGAGTTGCTGGAGAAGCGTGATTCCTAGCTAGTTGAGTCTTCCTAGACCAGGTACCATATGTGTGAGTGAAGAAGTCTCTGAGATGACTCCAGTTAAAGCCACTCTCTGATTAGCATCTTCAGGAATGATCTCAGCCCATAATCACCTAGGTGATTTTGAATTCTTGGTCTTAGTAACTATGAGAGATAATAAAAGATGGATGTTGATTGAAGATATTTAAGTTTTAGGTGAATTAGTTATGCTGGCATAATCACTAGAATACAGCTCTATAAACTTAATCAAACATATGTTGAAGACTTTGGAAAGCTATCAAAGCCACAAAATCTTGTCATAAGATGCCAAGATTCTTGAAAAGAAACCCCAAGAGCAGAACCAGACATTTTTACTTTATTTGTGAGCTCATATGCAACAGTGGAGAGATTGAGAAGCTGAGCAGAAAGGGGCTGCTAAATGACTGAGAAGCTGAGCACACCTCCAGGTGTTTCACACAGCCCATGTTTAGAAAACTGGGGTTTGTTTGGTCCCTGCCAAGCGGGAGGGCTCTAGTAAATACTCTCAACTTTCAATTGCAACTTGTGATGAAGAGTAGAGTTGAACTTGAATAAAACAGTGCTCAAAAAGACCTGCTTATAGATACGCTCAACCATTGACTGAATTAAGGTCACCTGTCCCTACTCTTTCAAAACTAGAATGAATATTCTCTTGAGCAAGACAACATTATTTAGAAATTCATTACAATATCTGGAATAAGAAAAATAACTGGTTGTGCACAAGAGAAGAACTGACCCCAAACCAAGGGAGAGCATATAGTAGAATAGGCTTAAAGGAAATCTGGCAAGTGGTGGTACAGACATGAACTTTAAACCAACTGAGACTAAAATGCTTAGGAATTTGAATGGCAGCATAAACTGGAAAATATAATCAAATGGAAATTTGAGACTTAGAAATCAAAAACCAAGACTCCACTGGAGTGATTTAACAACATATTAGATGCAGTGAAAGAGCAGATCAGTGAACTGGAAAGAAAGATAAGTGGAAAATTTCTAATTTGAAGGGCAGGAGGAAAAAAAATACAAAAAAGAGCCTAAGAGACATATCAAACTTGGAGAGGTTATCTAGGGATTGTGAGAGATGCCTGAGGAACCTAGTTCCCAGACACTTGAGTCCCAGATATGTGGGTGAATTAGACCATAACTCAGGAAAACATTAACCTCAGACTCAAGAATCACTATGAGCCCTAAGTAGACTAAATTAAAAAGCATATATTCCTAAATACTCACTGTAAAACTGCTGAAAAACAAGATAATCTTAAGGAATTCAGAAGAAAAATGGACAAATAACGTTTTAGGAGTAATAGTAGTAGCATGCCAATGACTTCTACAGAAACTACAGGGCTTGAAGGCAATGGAATGATATTATTTATGGTAGAAAACAAACCAACCCAGTATCAGCTTAGGCTGCAATAGCAGAAAACCATAGGCTGGAAGGCTTACACCAGAATTCAAATGTGTGTGTGTGTGTGTGTATGTGTGTGTATGTGTCTATGTATTTTATATCGTTGTCTAACCTGAGGTTCTCCCACCACCTTGTCACCCCTGAACCAACATCTTAATCTCTTGTGCCCATCCCTCCCTCGATTTTATCCCTCTCCCCTCTCTTGTTCTATGCTTCAGTTTTCCTGGCAGTTTAAAAATTTTCTTGTCCTTTTGTTTGTTTGTCTTCCTTATATCCCACATATATGTGAGACCATCCAATATTTCTCTTTTTCTTTCTGACTTATTACCACTAACAATACTCCTTTTAGCTCCATCCATGTTGCTGCAAATGATGTATGTCTTTTTTGATGAATAATATTCCATTGTGTACATATACCACAGCTTTCTGACCCATTCATCTGTTTTGGGACATTTGGGTTATTTCCATATCCTGACTGTTGTAAGTAGTGCTGCAATAAACATCTGAGTACTACACTAGAATTATTTCTAATAGTTCATGGAGCCTTGGAATGTCAGACTGCCTGTTCATATTAGGGCACTAATCCTTGATGAGAGCTCCATGAGCTTCATGAGCTCAGCTGAGCCTATGGTCTTCCCCAAGGTCTGTTTCCAAATATCATCATAGTTGTGTGTGTGTGGTGGTAGGGAGGGGTATGGCTTCATTTTGAAAATTTAATGGATAGACATTTAGTTTATAACAACTCCAACATGGAATTCTATATCCAGTGCAAATTAACTTTAGAAACATATTTTCAGACAAGAAAAATTATGAGAAATTATTATCAGCAGATCCAACCTAATATAAATAATAAAGGGAAGTCTTAGGAGAGAAAGATATAAATCCCAGGAAATAAGGAAATGGAGGAATGACTGACAAGTAATAAAAGGGCACATATGTAGCAAAACTCTAAAAAATTATTTTTCATGGGGTTACAAAATACAGAATTAAAATACACAACAAAAACCTCAAAGCCAGTGGAGTAAAGAGCAATATAAATAGTATTCTAAATTTCTGGTATTGTTCAGGAAGTTATACAAAATATTATTCATTTCAGGCTTTAACAAATCAAGGATGCATTTAATTTAGCATTTGTGCTATAAGATGTATTAAGTGATGTATAACTCACAAGCTAACAGAGGAGAAAATGAAATATTAAAAACTTAACAAATCCAAAAAGGAACAAAAGCAGGCAGAACAAAGAGAAATGAAACAATAAGATTGTATATTCAAATTTCAGCATGCACACAGTTACATGAACTGTAAATAACCTACTGCAATTAATGATCAAGATTATTAACTTGATCAAAACTGAACTGTGCTAAAGACACACAGAAACTGAAGGGAAAAGCACAGGTAAGAACACAGAAATTGAAGGGAAAAGAGCAGATAATGAAATACCATGCAAACATGAACTAAAAGAGAGAGTGTCATTGTGCCAATAGTAGAAGGATAGAGGCAATAATCATTATCAAAGACAAAGTAACCATTTCATGTTTATGAAAGGATCAGTGTAATAGAAAACTATAAAGAATCTAGTAACATAGCTTCATAATATATAATACAAAATTTTAATTTTTCCCATTGAAATTATTTTCTTCTAATTTAAAAAAATGATAATATTGGGAATACTGGGAATTACTGTTTAGCTCTTTTGAACTAGATCCCCACCACTGCCATCCATTGGACACCCTGCAATCCCTCCACTCAGTCCCTACCCTTCTCCCTTCTTGCTAAACTCAATTCTACCAAAATTCTTTTAGACTTCAGAATAGACATTCATAATTATGGTGGGAGATTTTCTCTTTAAGTTAATGGCAAGAATTTTCACAATTTTTGAGTTTTTCTCTTATATGTTTTTCTCAAATTATTTCTGTCAATCTCTGGAAGCTGATACTGTCTTCCCTGATAGCAACCCCAGCAGAGAGCAAAATAAATGAAGAACAGATAGTATGGGAAAGAAGCACAGCAGGCCATGCTTTCTCTGAGAGCTGGCTTTGTCTATCAGCTGATGTTCTCGGGGACTGGCTTCTGGATGACACAAGTGAAGGAGAAGTCACTGGTTCACATGGTAGATCAAGGAGATACCGCCAGGTATTGTGTGTGGCACACTCCTTCCTAATGTCTCACTAGCACTAGGACTAGCTGAGTCCTGCTCAGGACAGGGGGTCATTTTAAAGACTGCCAAATTGCCATTGTGAGCCCTGTTTAGTCCCCCACTACAATCTCTACACTCTTGATCCCTTTCTCCTGTCCCCTCCCTCTTGACCTCAAAGGTTTCATCTTTTTTTAATGTCCATTAAGTATTAATGTTCAAGAAGTATTTTGCTTTATCATCTGCTGTGTAAACATCCAGTAATTGTCTTTGTCATTCTAACTTGCTTTACTACACATAATTCCCTCAAATGCCATCTATATTACTGAAAATGGCTGCATTTCATCTTCCCCTAAGGCTGAGTGGTATTCGTTCCCTGGCATGGATACACCATGTCTCCTTAACACACTGGCCTGTGGATGGGCCTTTCAGCTGCTTCCATGTCCTCACTACTGTAAATGGTGCTGCGATAAGCACTGGAGAAGAGAGATTTTTGTGTTGATGGTTTTACATTCTTGGGACAGAGGCCCAAGAATGGCATTGCTGGTTGTATGGTATTTCCATATTCAGATTTTTAAGGTTAGATTGCTTTCCATAATGGCTATGCCAGTCACAGTCTTACCGACAGTGTATTTTGGGCACCAAATTCTCCTTACTTTCTCAGGTCTTTTATCAGAGTCCCCACGATCAAGGTTCACACATAGTCAATAAGAGCTAGTGGACACTGGCCGTGAGATATCCAAAGTAGAGCTATAGACATGTCTGACTCAGGACCCTTGAGAGCCTATGGAGTCCGAGGTCACTTGGAGTCTTGGGCTCCAAGTGTTCCCACCTGCCTCTTGCACCTGTCTCATAGGCAGAGGGGATGTGGGACACCAAGGAGGCTACCTTTTGTTTGGGAGGGGGAGTGGGTCTGGGTGACTTTCCTTTTGGGCTGAGATTCATTTCCGTTTATTCCTTATTGTTTAGACATTGCTTTCCTTTTCATTATTTTATGCAAACAATTTATGTTCAGTGTAATCAGAAAAGAGAAAAGCAAGAAGAAAAAGCATTACTCATACCTTAATTTTTATTGCATTTTCTTCCAATCACTTTCCTATTTTTCAAAAGAGGCTCAAACGACACATCATTTGATGACTTAAAAAAAAAACACTTCTTAATTATGTCAAGAACACATCTTTAAGTCAACAGATACAGATCTATACTTTTTATTTTTAGTACGATTTAATTTCCCCCCCCCCCCGACTGTAAAAATACAGAGAATACAAAAAAAGTAGAATTAAGAAAATTAACATCTCTGGAGATAACGACTACTTCCTTTTTTTGGTGAAACTTTCCCAGTTTTTTTTCTATTTTTACTTCTTCAGAACAAAATTAGGTTTATGTTATGCAGTACAGCTTTATTTTTTTATGGCTGATATAGACTCTACAGATATCAGTGTGTCAATTTTATTGATACAATTCCTTACCTCAAGTCACTGGTCCTCCACTGGAAATGGTGATGTCCATCTCAGGGTAACCCAGAGCTTGTGGGTACTTCTCAGTTTTGTCTAGAAAAATTATTGAGTTTAATTGCTTGGCCAAAGGGCATGTCCCTGTTGATGGCTTTTAGCTCACATCACTACCTTGTGTTGATGGCTTTTAGCTCATATCACTACTTTGTGACTCCTGAAAGGCAGTCCCAGCATCTGTGCCTACCAGCCCTGGGCCTCTTGACTCCCTGCTCTTCCCTGTTCAGTGCTGGGTCCTTTGGAGTCTCTGCAAAGCCAGTGGGTGAAACAGGTACTCTAGGTTTTTATATCTGCATTGTTTCTCTTTCTAGTGAGGTTGAACATAGTTTCATATTTTTGTTGTTCTTCTGTATTGTTTCTTTTGCTGATTTCCTGGTTGATGTAGATTGATTCTCAACAGTAGGGGTGTGTCTGGCAACTCCGGGTGAAGGAGCTCACACCTGATTCTAGACTGGATTATAACCAAAGCCTGTCAGATTCAGAAGGGCTCATTTAAATTTACTTTCTGAAATACTATGTAGTCTTATAACATCTGAGGGGGAGGGGATTCCTAGGAGAGATGGACTCCATTTCCCAGTTAGACAGGGCAGGGGGAATGGGCTTGTCGAGTCAATAGCTTGCCTCTCATCTTTTTTTTTTTTTTATTTTGATTTTGTAATTTTCATACATTATTGGTCATGTTTGTATGGTTGTCGTTCCCCTTAGATTTGATTCTCCCTTCCATATCGTACCCCATACCCCTCTCCCTTTCTCAGTTATGTATGCTAAGATGTGGTACTTGGAGTGGTTCATCTGTCTGGAAGCTTCTGCTATTCTCTACCCATCTCTTGGGTTGAAGACAGAAGTACTTGGTATGAGGCTGAGGTTCCCAAGCTGTCAGCCACACTCAGTGGGAACCGAGAGTAGAAGAAAGTCTATTCTGAGTGTGAATCTCCCTGGAAAGGAGTTGACTCGTAAAGCTGCTTCTAGGTAGACTTAGGAGTGGTTTGTCACATTTCTGCGCATTCAGGATTTGCTTTAATGAACAGATAAAATCACGAATGCATAATTTATGACTTTAATGAAAATGCATAATATAAAAGATATGTAAAGTGTGCTTGAAAAAGCCTTTCTTTCCTTAATCACTTTTATATTACAATTTTGTTAATCTCATTAAATCACCTAGAAAAATTCTTCCTAGACCACTTCAGACAGAAGACTAAGTCTTCTATAGTAACAAATAGCACCCCAGATCTCGTGACAAACTACAGTTGTGCATCTCTTGCTTACTCTGCATGTCATGTCCAGTGGGTGCTGACGGGGGCTCTGCTCACCAGAGGCGCTCAGGACGTGGTTTCCAGCATATGCTGCTCTGTACCTCTCAGCAGGGCAGAGTGATAGATAGCAAACCACCCACTGATTCTAAGGAAGGGGTTGGCAGACTGTGGGCCTACCAACCTCTTTTTGTACATTCTGCAAAGTAGGAATAATTTTTACCTTGTCAAATGGTTAGAAAAATCAAAAGAAGATCTTTTTTTTTTTAAATAGAGGCTAGGTCTTGCTATGTTAACCAGGGTAGTCTCGAACCCTCAGGCTCAAGTGATTCCTAGCCTCAGCCTCCCAGTAGCTGGGATTACAGGTGCATGCCACCATGCCCAACTTTTTTTTTTTTTAATTTGTGACACACAAACATTCCTCAAAGTTCAAATTTGCTGGGCCACCATCCCACCCTGTGGCTGCCTGTTACCTATGACTCCTTTTCGTAGAGGGCAGAGTAGCCTAAGGATGGCTAACACTCCCAAAGCCTGACATACAGACGCTGGCCTTTTAGGGAGCAAATCTGCTGATCCCTGTTTAAAAGCTCCTAGTGGGAGCTAATACATGAGGCTCACATTTCATTTGCTCAAACGGGATATAGAAATGCATCTAGGGAAGAGAACGGGAAAGAGTAAATGGCACCAGTGACCGCCCTATAGTCAGAGGGAAGGTGAACTAGCCAGCATCGGCTGAGATCGCACCAACTCTTAATTAATTGAACTGAACTAAGGATAATTTAGTATACACGTTGTCCAAAGTCCATGTTGCTGACGCTCCTCCAGACCCGGCCTTCCCTCAGAACCAGCGTCAATTGATTTGTGATTATTCTCATAACTACAATTTACAGCTTGATAACAACAACTAGAGAAATTTATAAGCAAACCAATGAGCAATTTTAAGAAAAAAATCAATTCCGGTTCTCTAGAGTACAAAGGGACATTTAATACTGTAAATTGTCTGAGCTCAGCTAGAAAGAGAAAAAAGCATTTATTTTCCTATTCTCAGCTTCCTTTAGACTAAGTGTTTCTGACCCTTATCTGGAGGTGAAGGTTCTCAGACAATGCTGGAGGGGACCAGAGACACAGCACCTCTGCTTCTGCAGACAGTGGGAGCCCTTCCACCCGCTGCAGACCAGCCTCACAATGGAAGCACCTAAGGACTTCCTTAAATACTAAAGGAAAGTGTTAAGAAAATACGAAATGTGACTAATTTCAAAAAGTGATCTCAGGTTTGAACATCCTTGTGAGATGTGGGCACAGGTTTAGCTTCTCTCCCAGGAGCCCCACAGTCCCTGACACTAGGTATTTATACCCCAGACAGGCAGTCCCATTATGCCCTGCTCTGGTCACTTTCTGCCCCTTTGGACACACAGACCCGAGAGCATGAGCCCACCAGGCAGTTAAAAGAGCAAAGAAGACCAATATGCTGGCCTCCGCCTTGATCTAGCTGCCTGAGAGATTTCTTCCCTGCATCGCTCTCTCTTACAAATTATAATTTCTTTCTTCTTAACAGTCTCCTGAAAGCTCTTGTGCTTTCACAAACCACAAGTATCAGTAATGAATCATCCCCCGAGGGCACGTCTCTGAGAAGTCTTCTCTGCTTCCTTACTCTGGCAACTGAGTAATCAGAGGATATAAGAGCCCTTGTTCCCTGCCATAAAGTAAGTTTATAGAGATATAATTAGCAATAGTATTATCTTCATTTGGACTTCGCCATGCTAAATGTCCTATAAGAGTTGTTTACGAGGTGATATGAATGGTAATGGTATTAATAATGTGATTAGCCAGCAATATCAATATTTCCCACCACTTACGGGCTCCTAATGAGGTTGTGTGTGGAGTTTCTGGGATGGAGATGAGCTGGTGGATTTATAGAAAGTTGCAAAGAAGCACTTAAGAGTCATTAAAAGGAATTTGGTAACCTCGAAATGCAGGGCCCTTGTCTTATCTGAGCTAGCAGGGCAGGCAGCAGTTTGGGTCCACTGTCCCAGGGGTCCTGGGTCTGCTGTGCTCTCTGCTGTCTCCAGGCCTCTGTGATGTCCTTCCCCTGTCTGCCTGCCCTTCATGGCCTGTCCAAACAGACCCTTCCTTGGGTCTGAGAGAGCTCAGAGAGGCTTCACACCCAGCCTCCACTGTCAATGTCCATGGCTCATGGACTGAACTGTCCTGTCTTCCCACCAACAGTGTGGATGGCATGTTTCTCATTTTATTATATCTAACAGACAGGGCAAGAGTAGACTTGACTCTCCACTTTGTGGGGGGTCCAGTCTCTGTCTTTCAGCTCTCTGGCAGTCAGGACAAGCACTGTTGGGGACACAGCCCGAGCACAAGATGAAGCCTGTTGTGCTATTTGAGGGCTTTGTCACATTGGCTCATTTATTCTGCCGAAGTGGGCACACACTTGTGGGTTTTTTTTAATTGTTTTATTTTATTCTTTAAATCACAACCTCGGTAAATGGTTCTCGGGATACCTCCCCCTCCCTCCTCCGGTGCCCCCTCCATTCTCTCAAACCCCATTCTTTGTTGTCTGCTAGTTTGTGCTAAGTCCATTAGTCTCTTTCTTTCCTGTGGCAGAGGTTTTTCACTGGATGAGGGACTGTGTTGTTGGAACCAGGCGAACCTTGCTGGTAGGTTTTCAGTCTTAAGATTGCATTGGGCAGACAGTCTGTACCTATTTGTGGTCTGTCCACGCTCTCTCATTGGAGACTGACTTCTCTAACCCCATCTCTGTTGTTTTGCTGCTTTATCTTATGGTTCTGGCATCAGATTTAGGGGTCTCATCCCCTGTAAGTGTTGGTGAAGAAGTTTCTCTGTGGGTACAGGCATCCGTGAATGGCCATTGTAGATCGTCTCCTCTGTCTCACTCTGCAGCCCTGCTGAGGGGCTGATGCCCCCAGTTCTTGGCCCTCCTCTCCTCTCCTGTAATGTGGGGAAGGGTGCTCTGGTCTCCTAAAAGGCATCTCCAGAATGAAGTCTTGGGTCATCTAGACCTGGGGAGCACGTAGATGCACATCGTGACATCATGTTTCCATACACTTGTGGATTTTGTCATGGAGCCTACTCTTAGAGGGGTCATGTCAGGACATCCTCAGAGGGTCTCTGAAGGCAGAACTGGCCATCCTCTCATCTCTGTCTGGGCCATTCTCAGCTAATGTTAGCTCAGAGAGGACGAGGGTCTTTTCCAGGGCCTTCCAAACAGCTTGAGCCTGGGTGTCACTGAAGCTCCAGACCTGTGGGGCTTTTCATTGCAAAGGTGAGTTGTTTCTGTGGCAGAGTGACCTTCGCTGTGGATGGGGAAGAAAGATAATGGGTGGCTTGGAGCAAGCTGCAGGACGGGGCCTCTGGAAGTCTTTCTGGAACTGGCAGCAAAGCTCTAGAAATGGCCTTGAGGAGACCAGACTTGACAAAGAACAGGTAAGAGGTCCTTCCACTATTCCCGAGGGCCTTGGGGAGTCAGCACTTGGGGCTCTTACCTGTCACCTGGGGCCTTCAGGGACAGCAGAACCACTGGCCCTTTGGCAACAGCAGGAAAGTGTCCACTAGCTGATTTTACCTGCTTTTAGGGACTGCATCACATCTGTCTCTGTACTCATTTTTGGTGGGCATAGTAGGTGCTCAGTGTACAGTAGGTGTTGAATAGGTGAACGACAGAGGAGGGCTGTTGCTGAGTTTGGCCTCTGATACCAGAAACAACCCAGTGGTGTTTTTGAGTCTTTTCTTGGGAAAAAACCCCTGAGTCTCGGGAGGATAGCGCCCTTCAGGGCTCCAGGGGTGTGGTCTGTGTGTGGAGCATTATGAAGCCTGGCTGTGCCTCCCTGCCCCCGTGACATCAGGCCGCCTGCTTGTTGTATATGGCTCCTCTTAGCCCTGCTCAGATCCTATTACACCAGTGTAAATTGAGTTACAGCGTCAAAAGCTCTTTGTTTAGTGAACCAGGCACTTTGTATTAGTTACCACATCTGTCTTGTTATTTTGCGTCATCTTTGCCAGAAGCCTGTGTGCACATCCTCGAGGAGAAGCTGTGAAGACTTAAGTGATTCATGAAATCTATTTGGTTCTTCTGGTTATTTCTAAATGGGATAAAGAGTGGCACCAGAGGTCTGGTGTTTTCTAGAGCAGAGAACTGAAGGTGCGGTGTTCCCTTTGATCTGGGCGATTGGTGTGCTCAGGGAACCCCATATGTGATCGGCTGAGGATGCGACACCGTTTTCTCCACAGTCTAACTAGACAGAGTCTGTTATGGTTAGCTCCTGAGGACAGGATACAGGATGTGATAATTATTAAGATCACCTATCCTTTGCATTTGTGTAGTGTGAAAAATGGAGCATTTTCCCCATTATAAAAGTAACAGGGTATGCATTGTCAAAGGCTTGGGAAACAGAGACAAAGCACCATGAAAACCAATCCCAAATCTCACCTTTGAGGATGAAACACTGACACTTCAGTGTAAGACTTTGAGAGCCTCTTCAAGGTGTGTATGTGTCTCCAAATATATAATTAAGCTGGGCGTGGTGGCGTGTGCCTTTAATCCCAACCTTGGGAGGCTGAGGCTAGGAATCGCTTGAGTCTGCGGGTTTGAGACTACCCCGGGCAACAAAGCGAGACCTAGTCTCAAAAAAATGACTGGGTATGGTGGCATGTGCCTGTAATTCCAGTCTTGGGAGGCTGAGGCTGGGAATCACTTGAGTCTGCGGGTTCAGGACTACCCCGGGCAACATAGCAAGACCTAGTCTCAAAAAAAACCCAAAAAAACAAATACATATTTATACTTTGTTCAAGAAAGTGAACAAAGTATATTTACCCTTTATCACCATTGCCATGGCATCTGCTGCCCCAGGAGGCGCAGTGACCTGTCAGCCCACACCAAACCTTCCTAGTTCTGCAGCTGTCCCTCTCCCTGAGGAACCTGTTCCTGCTGGACACAGTGATGTGACTGACAGCTGACTGCCTATCACCGTGTCTAGGGCGCTGTGCTTGCTGGTGGTTCACATGGTCAGGCGTTAGGGCTGACTAGCCCTTGGTTTCCCTCGATGACTGTGCTACCCAGAAGACACCTCCACATCTGGGGAGGCTCTTTCCTGCTTGGGGGGGGAGGGGCACTGATTGCTTCTGCATGATTGACCTCTCAGGCCTTGAGGTCAGTCCTGCTCCTCAAGCCCTGCAGGGCCACCTGGTATGCCCATGCCTCCTCCCCTGACCCCATCCCCCCAGCTCACTGGGGCTGACATTCTGCTTGACCTTCTCAGTGGAAGTGTGTGATCAGCTCTGCATGCAGGAGGCAGAACCTGGGGTGGTGCAGGCCTCTTCAGCTTATAGAGAGAAACGGCTCTAGAAGAGTCTCCAAACTTAGGTCTTTTCTCTGGTTTGTCTTCTCTTGGCCCCTCAGAGTGATGGAAAAGAGTCTTATCTCGTTACATGAGAGAGTGTTTGCTCAATGTCCTCTTTCCTTTATCCAGAGAATTCAGTCCTCCTTGTCAGAAGCATGACAAGGTTCTGAGACTATACCTGTGTCAATACCATCAGAACTTCAGGGAGGAGTAGGGGGGGCATAGTGCTCAAGGGGTCAGGCATGATACCCCTTACTCGATATTCTTTGACCTCTGAGCTCACCCTGACTTTGTTCAGTGAATCGTCCCCCCTGCTGTCAGGAAGGCCTGCCCTTGAACACGGCTGAGCAATTCATTACCTGTCGGAGCAGCCAGGTGTGTCTGCACGGGGCGGCGCTGGGGGCTCGTTTAGTTGGCTCAGTAATTAAAAGCAAACAAAGCTGAGACGGAGACCTATTGGTGCTGCTGGGGGCACTGAGGCAGAAACATGCGGGAAGGCAGCCAGGGAGACACTGTGTTAGGAGAGGGGCAGAGGAGGATGGAGGAAGGGCGCAAACGGCCCCGAGGTAGGCCATCTGCAGGGCAGCCAGAGTCTCCTCTGGTCTGAGCTGGGCTTGTTCTCAGAGGATTGCCTGCCAGTCTTTTTTTGGAGCCTCGCAGAGTGTTGGTGACCCTGAGGATGGGCTGACTCTTGGTTACTAAACAAGAGGCAGATGTGGATGCTGCCACTTCACATCCAGAGCTGCTGACCCCAGAGCCCTGTTCTGGCTGTTTTCTGGAGGTTATGGACTGTGCTGATGGGTGACCCTTGAAAGGTATGTCTATGTTCCTGAAACCTATAAATGTGTCCTTATTTGGAAGAAGGGTCTTTTCAGATGCACACAAGGATCTTGAGATAGTGTGGCCAGTGGGCCCTGCCTCCAGTGACAAGTGCCCTAAGAGACCCATGGAGGGAGATGTGATGGGCCCAGAGGACGAGACAGTGGAATAGGAGACAGTGTGACCAGAGAGCAGATACTGGAGTGTGTGCTCACAGGCAGGAGCACTGGCAGCCACTGGGACAGGAGGAGGTAGGGAATGGTCATTAGAACAGAGATGAAGGAGGAAGGGTGGGCTGAATTGGGGATGTTAGGGCTCCTGAACTGCAAGAAAATAAGCTGAGATGTCTGTTGTCAAGACACTCGGTTGGCGGCGATTTGGGATGGGAGCTCAGCAAACTAATACAGGTGACTCAGTAGTTGTCACAAGCTGGGGACTTTTAGCCCCTTTGATCGTCACCGTCGTCTTTTTGGATGTCAGGGTGTGGCCTGTCCGTGGGGCCACATGGCACCCCCAGACCTCTGGTATAGGCCTTTCACGCCATCCCTGCCAAGGAGAGCTGCATTGTCTTGGTGTTCTCCTCCATGCCCTTGGCCCCCAGCCCTGGCACAGTGAGAGCTGACCTAATGTCGCATGCATCTTTTATGAATGGATTTTACTCACTCTAAGGTTGTCTGTATCCTGCCTGGAGGCAGTCACAGGGAGCAGGTGCTGCTTGGGGCCTTTTGCCCTGGTGTGGCCGCTTCTTCTCTGGCCTCACCGGCAGGCGACCTCACACAAAGGTTATAAATAGCAGCCAGGGCTGGGCCCTGAGTGCCTCCAAGTGGAAGCACAATCCCCGGATGACAGTACGTGTTGGGGAGACAGTGGAACGCTGGGGTCTGCCGCTTCTCCTCGCTCTGGCGGTAATCAGAGCGGGCAGATGTCTCTGACAGCTGGGGCTAATGGGCTGTCAGACAGGCCAGGCCCTGCCTGGGACAACTTCCTGCTCCCTGGCACCAGTCCAGTCTGGTCCCAGGGAAATCCTACAGGGGGTGGATGAGGGAGAGCTGACCCCTGCCAGGCTGGGCTGTGCCGCTCTGCCCATCTGATGAAGCCTCACTAAGAGTGGGGGGTCTGTTGCTCCCACCCTTGGTCTTTCCTTTTCTTTTGTGGGAAATGGTCATTTGAATTATTGATGAGAGATTAAAACTCAGCAAATTCAGTTCAATTTCTCCAATAGACAAAACTATTTGTAATTAACCTAGAAGCAAAGGTCATTGTGATGGTGTAATGACCACGGTGACAGAGGAATTGCAATGAGGACCCAGTTGATGTGGTGATGGAATGATGGAATGTATGCGAGAACCATCTTGGGGAGCGCTTTGAGATGAATTCATGATTCAAGAACAAAGTGTGGTCCTTCCCGAAAGACCTTCTCAGCCTTGGGACATTTGGAGCAAAGGACTATCTGTGCTGGTTTCTTCAAGAGGTGGCCCTGGGCGTGGGGGGGGTGTGCTTTCCAAAATGCGTGGGCCACGACGTTGGGCCCAAGGTCTGGATCCCCTGTTCTTGCATCCCCATGACCTCTGTGTCTATATTTGAAGTGTGAGGGGGCCCGTCCTGCAGGCCCTTCCCTCTGCTGCCCCAGCTCCTGTCCTGTGCCAGTGACGAGTGACAGCAGGGGCCACAGGGAAGGACTTGCTGGCACCTGCACTGCCTCTCTGCTTTTAGACCCTCGCTGGCATGTTCTTATTGGTCTGTCTCTGGACTGGGGTATTTGTTTCTGGTGGGAATTCTGGACAGGGTCGCATTCACTCATCTTGAGAGGTGAAAGGCTCAGCAAACTGGCTCGGCAGGTACTTGTTTCATGCCAGCACTGCCTGGGGCTACCTCTGCTCTGTCCCTGGGGTCCACCTGTGTGTTTCAGGCAGGAAAAACCATGCTTGGTTCTTTAGGCCTTGAGTCTCCTGGTGAGACCCTGGGGCATGGTGGTTGCTTCTGTAAGTCAAAGAAAGGCACAGGGCCTCTCTGTGCCCTGGGCCTTTTTACTTCCATAGTGGAGCTGAATTCTGTATCTCCCTTTGTTTCTGCTGGTAAAATATACTTGCATGTTCACTGGTGAACCCTAGAAGTGTCTTTCAAGCATCTCTGCAGCTGCAAAGACCTTAAAAAAAAGAATCTCATGAAGAAATTTAATAGGTAACACAACAAAATGGGGGGGGGCAGTGCTTGGCAGCAGAGGGGCTATGACTGACCCCAAATGGCCCTTTCCCTGCTCAGGGGCAGGCTAACCTCTCAGGGACCTTCCCTGCCTCAGCCCTAGGGGGTACTGATCTTGATTGGAAGCTACCTGATGATTCTTTAGCCTCTCATTTTACAGTGGGGGGGTGGAGGCTTGGGGAGGGGAGTGGGCTGGCCAGGTATCCTGTAGTCTCCCAGCCTAGTTGGGCTCTCCTACTTTGTCAGGTAGGGGGTGCAAACCAGGGGGTGTGCAGTCTGTGATGACATTCTGCCTCCTTGGCCATCGAGCCCCTGATTTCCCGAGGACTTGGCCTCTGACGTCATCTCCCCATCACACTGGGGACATGTGTGACTAGGCCCCAGATCTGATTTCAGTGAAGGCCTGATGGCTGGTATCCAGAGGAGGCAGGGAGGCAGTGAGAGGAAGCCCCATTCTGCAAGATGCGGTGCAGTTCAGAGACCCTGCAGCCCTGCCTGGAGGCCTCGCTTCTGATGTTTTCCTTTTGACTTGGCTCCTGGGAGGCTGTGCTGACTCTGGACAGGACTACTGGGGACAGAGTGGTGGCTCAGCAGTGCCTGTTGAGGCCCAAGGTGCCAGGTTCTGCTCCTTGGCCATCCTCATGTGTTGTCCTTGACCTTGGAGAAACTCTTGGCTTCTCGAGTGACCTCATGTTTGTCACCTGAATGCCTTGGCACCCCCCCCCCACACCATTCTAATGCACCATATATTTCTTTGCTTAGGCATCCTTCAAACAGGCTTCCTGTTTTGTTCACAGAGGTAGTTCAGGTGGGATTGCCTGTATGGCAATCCCTGTATGCCTGTATGCCTGCATGGCTGTATATCTGCAGACCCTTGGCTTTTCTCTGGGAGACTAATTCTCTGCTTTAAAGAATTTTTTTTTTGGCCTCTTTTTAGGTGGTGTTAAAATGTGTGGGTCCCAAGGAAGGCTGTTTAATGCCTGCTGAAGGAATATAAAGCTCTTTCTTAAAGATGGGATCCATATTCTTTCTGAAATAATGCCCTCCCAAGACAGCATTTCTTTGTGTTGCTATGACGGTCCCTGGAGTGGCATCCACCACTTTCCTGCTTTGCGGTGGCCTGTGTGATTTCCTATGGCTCGACTCTCACCTCCTTAGGTAGCTGCAGTTTTGAAGTCAGCTCTCTCCTCTCTGTAATGAGGAAATAAACAAGGCTGCTGTGTGTGACCTCCAATTTTAATTGGATTTTGGAGCGATTGGGAATGAATGAATGAAGTTTCTGGGCTCCAGGAACAAGCTCTTCTAGTAATGAGCTGAAACTATTACATTAATTTCCTCAGGACCTCTTCCTTCCTCTGCTCAGATTGTTTGCAGACACTGGTCAATGCTGCATATAAATTGAGGTCCCAAAAGGCCAAATTAACAATTAATCGGCAGCATCTCTAAGCTCCTCAAAATGGAATAGTCCCTCAATGGCAAGAGAAAATCTCCCGTTGGAGACCTCTTGTTATTGAAGATATGTACCTTGGACACATCAGGAAGGTCCATAGCGAACTCTTGCTTAGAAGGGTCCGAAGGGGCGAGGAGTGTTCATACATCAAAGACATAACTCTGAGCGTTTTGTCACATCAGCTTTCTGCTATCTCCGGGCAACGCCAGTCCTGCAGGGAACATCCTCGCTGCTCTTTAAGGGGGCTGAGGGTTTGATTCATAAATGTGCGGGAATGTGACCTCAGTGATTTATAAATGTGCGGGAATGTGATCTCAGTCACTGGGCTTCGCTCTTCTCCTCTCACTTGTCCCTTCCAACTCCTTTAAGACACTTGGTTTCTGATGCCCCTGCCTTCCTGGTCCTCTATCTTGCCCACCAGCTGGGATTTCTGACTGGTCTCCTTGCTCCAATATCTCCACCACCAACTTTTCTCTGCGCATGCGCCCTGAGATTATCCTGGGTGTGTCCTGGGATTACTGTCTCCCCAGAGCTTCCAGAGCAGGCGGTGCTCCTCCCTCTGGCTTCCTCCTCCTCCTTCTCTTTCTGGGTGGCCCGCTTACTTATTGTGTGAGCAACTACAAACCCCTTGCAGATGACAGAGGGGACACTTAGGCTGGCTGTGCTGGGACATTGGGTAGGGGCTTTGCTGGCCGAGATGGCTCATTTCCAGGAAGTTTCTCTTCCTAAGTGTTTGTTTCTAAGTCCCAGTGGAAAGGCAGCATGCCAGAGGCCCCTTTACTCCCCTGCTGTGCCTGCCATCTGAGAGATGCGCCCTCAGTAGGGATGGTACCCACATCACAAGGTGGCTCTACAACAGGTGGGTCCTGTGACAGCCGAGAATTGGACCACAGGCACAGAGACAGGATGGTGCTCGGTTTTTTTTTAATGCACCTCCATGTCATGGTAATTGCTATTTGTTTTGTCTTTCTGATATTTGAACCCCCTTATTCTTAGGAAATTGCCCCCTCTTGAGGTACAGCCTTTCAACTACCTGTAACTGAAGATGCCAGGCATTTGCTTTCTGGGTTCCCTTATGGCCAGGCAGCAGGCACAGGCCATCTGGTCTTTGGTGTGGTGGGGTGGCCACCACAGTGAGTTTGGTTTTGGGGGCGCCTCTAGTCAAAGTGTTTACCCTAGCACTGGGGTGTGAGTGGTGGCTTCTCAGGGCCAGTTCTGGAACAGATTGGAGTTTTGTCCCTGGCGCTGACCTTCCCTGGTACTCTGGGAGCTGTTTGACATCCTTTGTTATTAAAAAAAAAAGTTAATCAGACACAAAAATAGAAAAAAAAAATCACACATTCAAGCTGAGCCTCTGTATACTCACGAGACAGATTCAACAATGGAAAACTTTGCCCCACTTACTTTTTCTCTCACTCCCCCACCTTGCGCCTTCTACCTAGGTGTTTATGCCTAGCACTTGTATGTGAAGTTCTGAAGTACAAGGCCAGGTTCTAACATAAGCTTACAGTCCCTGTGTTGGGGGTGAGGAGTAGGAAATTTGGAAAGGAGGCATCTTTTTTTTTTTTTAAATTTAAATAATTTATTTATATATATTTCACATCATTTCAGTCCCTGGGGGTCACCACCTCCCCTCCCCCGCCCGTTCCTGCTGGTCCCCACTCTCTCCTTGTGCAGTTTCATTTGGTTGACCATATATTAATGAAACCATTTGGTTTCTGTCCCTTTCTATCTGGCTCGTTTCTGCTAGTATGATTTCTTCTAGGTACATCCAGGTTTCCATAAATTCATCAAATTTGTCATTTTTAATTGATGAGTAATACTCCATTGTGTATATATACCACATCTTTTTCTTCCATTCATCTGTTCTGGGGCATTTGGGTTGTTTCCATGTCCTTGCAATTATAAATAGTGCTGCAATAAACATCCGAGCACAGGTGTCCTTTTGTGCCCACATTGAGGTCTCCTTTGGGTAGATTTCCAGAAGTGTGACTGCTGGGTCAAATGGTAATTTCATTTTCATTAGTTTGAGGACCCTCCATACTGCTTTCCATAGTGGCTGGACGAGTTTACATTCCCACCAGCAGTGTAGTAAGAGTGTTCCTTTCTCTCCACATCACGCCAGCACTTGTTGTTGCCTGTTTTTTTGATGTGGGCCATTCTTACTGGTGTAAGGTGGTAACTCTTTGTGGTTTTGATTTGCATTTCTCTGATTGCTAGTGACATTGAGCAATTTTTCATGTGCCTGTTGGCCATTTGTATTTCCTCTTTGGAGAAGTGTCTTTTTAGTTCTTCTACCCACTTTTTGATTGGGCATCTTGTTTTGTTTAGTTGTGTGAGTTCCTTATGGATCTGTGTTATTAATCCCTTATCACTCTTGTGGAGGGTGAAAATTTTTTCCCATTTGGTTGGGCTTCTTTTAGTTTTTTTCTTTTGTCTCTTTTGCTGTACAGAAGCTTTTTAGTTTGATGAAGTCCCATCTGTTTATGTTTTCCTTCAATTTTTTGCCTTCTGCAGATGATTCCAGAAAGGGATTTCTGAATTGTACTTGATGGAGGGTTTTGCCCAAGTTTTCCTCCATGTATGTTGTGGTTTTAGGTCTGATATCTAAGTCTTTTATCCATTTTGAATTAATTTTTGTACATGGCGTGAGAGAGATGTCTTGGTCCATTTTTTTGCATGTCTTAGTCCAGTTTTCCCAGCACCATTTGTTGAAGAGACTATCTTTGTTCCAATGTAAGTTTATCCCTCCTTTGTCAAAGATTAGTTGGCTACATGTGTGTGGCTTTATTTCCGGATTCTCAATTCTGTTCCATTGGTCTGATTGTCAGTTGTTGTACCAGTACCATGCTGTTTTAAGTATTATGGCTTTGTAGTATAGCTTGAAGTCTGGAATAGTTAGACCTTCATTCTCTCTTTTTTTTTGGAGAGGAGGTTTTTTGATATTTGAGGTCTTTTGTTATTCCATATAAATTTTTGTAATTTTAGTTCTATCTGGAAAGGAGGCATCTTAATACCAGGAACTGAAGCTGCTGGAGGTGGAGGTAGAAATGATTAACAAACTGTCATTAAACAAACTGTGGAAAAGTGGAGTATCTGGAGGGGCAGAGAGAGATGGAGTTATGACGATTGAGGGCTGATTGAAAAATTAATCATCGGTCCTTTCACACCTACCTACTCAAACCAAATACAGAGACTATTCTTAGGTGCCAGCCCTAGAAATAATTAATTCAGCTGCTGTTAACAATCCCACAAAGGACTGCTACCAAAGAGAAGAACATAGTATCAGTGTGATTTCTGCAGCTTCCCTGTCGGCCTGGGGCTGAAGGCCTTTCTCTTCACCCTTTGCAGAGAGTGCAGGTGGCCCTCCTCCTGAGCCCACCTGTGTCTGTGTGACCTCTCTCTGTTAGGAGTTGCGTGTGGAATGTGTTACAATGATGAAATGAGGAAGTAGCAAAGCATCCTTGACATGCAGCAGGGAGCATATGGGAATGCGTGATACCAGGAGCATTTACCTTTGGGGGCAACAGCCATTACTAATAGGTCATATGTCTCTTGGGACATTCCAAAGAGGTTAGGAAGCTGGGTTACAGGTGAGAGATGAGATATTGCCCACCCTCTGGTGTGCCAGAGGGGACTAGGGAGATAGGAGGTGTTCCTCTTATTTGAAGCTCCATCTCTCTACCTGCTTCTACATTCCACATCTTTCCTAACCGACCTGTCCCTTTCAGGGGCAGCTCTTCTGCCCCCTGTGTCTGAGCACGAGTCCTTGACTTCCCTTCCTGTGTTACAGTGAACCAACCCTTTTGAATATAACGAAACCTCTGTGCCTCATGGGAAAACTCATCATATGCTGCTGAAAGAGGAGCTCTGATGGAACTTTTTCAGTGGTACCCCAAGGACCCCACTCTCTGAACCCAATACCTCTCCAAGCCAAGATTACATGGACACTGATTTTATCTTACCTAACAAAGTTAACAGTAATTCCTTATAGCCTCTACAATCTAGTCTGTATTTCCCCTATTTTCTCCAGTTTTCCTCTTCTAGTTGTGTTTAAGTCACCATCCAGGCTTGGTCCTCATTTGGCACATGGTTTCACTGTCTTGGACCTCTTTCTTATTGCAGAATTGTAACAGCATAACCTCTATAGAAAGGGGAGGTTCCAGGTCCCTGCCATGTCCAAGGCAGCGGGGAGGAGAAGCTAAGAGAAAGACTGGGAGCAGGACTGAGGGGAGAGCAGCAGAGAAAGATGGAAACAGAGAAGACTGGAGGAGGCGACTGGGGCAGAAAGACAGGCTTGCTTCTCAGCCTTTGCCTTGTGCCCAGGACAGGGGGGGATGTGGCAGAAGACAGTTGAAACAGAAGTGGGTGAGGGACCTGAGGGCAGGCTGACAAAGGCAGCCTTTATTTTGATTTTGATTGTGCTCCTTTCCTTCTAGACTTGCCTGGCCCCAACCGCCCCTTCCCTGTGGGTTTCCACCAGAGGGTACCTTAGACTTGTGGCAAGCTTTCAGGCCTCAGTGGCTCTGCCTTGGTTAAATTCTATTTGACTGGGCATTTATCCATGGCGGGGGGGATGGGTAATTTTGGGTACTTAAGTGGAAATTATTTTAAACTATATTCTTCCTCTTCTGTCACACACTAGTTGTATTAAAATTCATTCTATTGGAGATCTTATACACTAGAGTATGTTTTACCTTGTTGTGGTGGGTAGCAGAACCTATAAAGAGCAGGTAGGCTTAGGGCTCCTGGAGTTTCCCTTACCCTGCCTGCTAACAGACAGGTCCATGGCATTGCCCTGAGTTGCTGAGATACTAGCTCTGTTTTCTGTAAAATAATTTACCTTCTTTTCTTCCCCGGGCATTTGCTGCAAGTGGGACCTTGATAGAGAGAGTTGATTCAATGCAGGTTAACTATTTTTTCACAAATATTTTGTAGTGCTGCTGTGTACTTTACTTGGCATTGTTTTTGGGGGTTCACAGTAGCTTGTTCCTGCATCTAAGGCTACTTGAGCCATCAGTGGGTTCAGTTGGCGGCAGCCTGAAGGCTTCTTTAGAAAGTCAGGCCTTCTCCCTCTGGTGAGAGGTTATTTGTGGGCACTGACTTGGCATGGTGACTTGTCCTTTTGACTTCCATGGATCTTCATCGTCTATTCAGTGTTCTTGAATACATTCCTGCTCAGATCTAACAGAAAAGATTTGGTTACACATAATAATGCTGGTCAAAATTAATACTATCTGTTTTTGTTGCAAAAAAATCAAACCAATGACCAACTGCTTTATAGAGAAGTATAATATACAACAGAGGGCAAGTGCAAGTTTCCAACAAATAGAACCGTTCAGGGGCTGCATATCTTCAGAGGCTACAAATCTCTGCCTGTTGACAATGAGCTTTAGGAGAGTAACTCACCTTGGTCTTGTATTTGTTGTGGTAACACCAGCTGCTATAAAAAAAATGACGAATGTCTGTGGTTTAGTGCGATAGCTTTCTTTCTCTTTCTTTTTGATGTTCCTGGTTGAAGGTAGTTTTTACCCATCCAGCAATTCAGGGCTCCAGGTTCTTTGTTTTTCACTCCTCTATTCTAGAGCACCAAGCCATTTTCAATGTCTACCTGGAAGAAGCAAGTGAAGGTGGAGAATGCACACCTGCTTTTTACCTGGTAGGAAGCTATACCCAGAGTTTCTGATTCCACGTGTGAGAAGCAGTTACATGACTGGCCCCAGCTTCCTGGACTGGGAATGGTTCCTCTCATTGGGCAGCTCCCTCCTCAGGACACCTCTGCAGTGACCAGGGCACCTGTGTTCTCACAGGTAGGCTGCCACAGCCCACTCTTGCTTTGTCTGGAGGCTGGCTTTAGGGATCATATATGGCAACTCGGGCTGCTTTATTTATCCCTGCACATGTTCTTTTTGTTCCAGCCTTTGAGTGTGGACATCTCATTTAGTAGTTGATGCTCATTTGCCCACCCTCTGATTTTCCCCTCGATGTCCTCAGAAGGGTCTACCTTTGTTGAGCTTGGCAAGAGCTGGGTGAAGAAAGAGATCATAACTTATTTAAGAAAGGCCTGATGTCATCGTGAATCCCTAAAGAAATTCCTTCACCAGTCAGAGGAAAGATCTTTTCTCTAAAGAGAAGGCTTTCTTTTCATCAGTGGTTTTGCAATTAACATTTTCTTTCCTAACCCGAACCTCTCTGTGAACTTTCCAGAGTTGACCAACAGTCTACAGCCTACTTTACTTTTTTAAATAATATTTTTTAATTAATCAAATAATTTATTTATATATAAATTCCACATCTTTGTAAAAGAAATTACTAAAGCAAGTTTTTAGAATACATAGTTTTTGCATAAAACCTATGATTTCTCTTATAACTTCCTTGCATATTCTTAAGCTTCACCCAACACTGCCCCTTTCTGAAAATAGCACCATGTTTGTTAGAACAGAGCATTTACTTATAGTGTATTCTGCATGGTTCCCTAAGTTTAATAAATTATGTAACCTATTATATATTGCAAAATATCTACCTTCCCCCACCCCCAACTTGTTCAGAAGTTCCCAAGTGAGCAGGAATAGGATGTTACGTTTCTTGCTTCCTTATTTTTCCCTAGCTCAGAACTGGCCACAGAGACGGCCTTGTGGCTTCGTAGACTGCCCTTCAGTTGTCTGGAAATGCACTTACAGAAGATTGGGCTGCATTTGGTTTTGGGTTTGGTGGAACCTGTGCACTTGGGAACCTCTGCTAATGTCCTCCCTGCACAGTGACTCTGTCTCCTGTCTGTTGTGGGGAGACCAGCAGACTCTGACCTATGAATCATGGGCCCCAGGGGTGGTTGAAAGACCACTTAAATGTTCCCAGGAAGCATGCACACCCAGGACCATAGAGAATGAGGAGGTGATGCCAGGGCCAGCCTTTGCGAGCTTCCTGCCCCAAGAGAAGAAAATCCAAGTCAGAACCTGGAGGGATCTTTCCTGCCCCTGATGGCACTGTAGTGGCACAAACCCACAAACCGACAAGTTCCATAAACATCACACATGGAGGAATTTGCCTTGAAGTTCCTTCTGAGATCTAATTTAAAGGAACAGCTTGGTGAAATGGAGGTCATGAGGGAGGCGGAAATGAGTGGAGAGAAATGCAGTGTGACAGCTGCATCCCAGCCTGCCCAGGGAAGATGCTGCTCCGTGGGGAAGGTGGAGGAGGAGGAGTCTGGTGGGAGGTGACCCCAGCAGGGATGAGGCCTGGGCCACCAGAACCCCTTGGCCTGCTCCAGTCTGCTGATGTGAGGCTTGGTGCGAAGGTCAGCCTGAGTCCTACCTTTGAATGCAGTTATGTGACCTTGAGCAAGTTATTGTGCCTGGGGGCCAACATTTCCTCATCTGAAAATGGAGCTGCAGTCTATGCGGGTTGAGCCTCCCAGGGCAGGACGGGCGGTGGTCAGGCTCTCCGTCAAGAGGGTCAATACACCGACTACTGGGGTGTTAATATGAGGCCTCCTGGTCTGCATGCGTTTCCCACAGGGTTTTATTTTAGCTCCCCCTTTCTGAAAAGAGACCTTTCTGAAAAAAGTTGGAAATTTGAAGCTGGGAAACAAGGAGTCTGCATCTAGAACAGCTACGTGGGCAGGAGTCTGCATCTAGAACAGCTGCGTTTCATTTCCGTCTTTCTTGTGAATTTCTCGGGTCACCTAAACCTGCCTGTAGCTCCTGGCAGCCTGCTGCCGCTGCGTGAGTTTAACAAATGAAGTGGCTGCAGATGCAGAGAGACATGCAAAGGAGAGCCTGCAGATCAGGGGGCCCCCAGGCTTCACTTTGTTCTAGTGAAACAGGGTAAAAAGAGACTTTCTGACTTAACTGTTTACCCTTATTTGCCTGCTTCTCTCTCTAAAGCAGGCTACAAACAGTACTTAACTGCAATTACCTTTAACCTTAACTGGATACTCTTATTTGCCTGCTACTCTCTACAAAGCAGGCTACACACTTTTCATTAGCATTTTCACTGATCACCTTTACCATTGATATGCAAAAGCCAGCCAACTGCTCTCTGCTTTTAGCTCCAAAAACTGCAGAAAAGAAAAACTTTAAAACACAGTTTAAACTTTTCACTTGTGGGTCTTTACCACCATCCCCAGCCTTCTCAGCCAAAATACCAAGCCAATGCAAGACAATTAGTGCAGTGCAGACTAATTTATTTTTAACAGTGATTTTTAATTATCTTATTAACTACAAAAGAAACATGTAAGACTCAGAATACTTCAACATTGTTCAAACCCTTTCTCAGTATTGTCCAAAGTCCTTTCCCAGATTGCCCCAAATATCCTCAGTCTCTCAGTCTTAATCGTCTCACCAATGTCTAGTCAGAGTCCATCTCCAGACGCTTGAAGACATGTTCCTTTGAATGCTCCTCTTTGTCTTCCACGCTGTTTTCTCCTTGTCACCTTCAGGTAGCAGGAACTCCATGGTGCTAAACCAGCCAAGTTCACTTTTTTCTCAGGCTTAACTTTTGCACGGCCTCTTTCGGACACAAATCAAACTCAGCAAAGCAAACTCCAACACGGAGTTTAAATCTGCAAACTCCTTAACTGCTTTCAGCACACATGCTGCCAGCCTGGGCCAGCCGAGGGTTGTTGCGGGCCCTCGGTGGCCCCATGGCCAAGCTCACATGGCTCACATCTTTACAAGATGGCCGATTCCCATCTCTCCTCCACTGAACCTCTCTCTCTATCCAGTCTCCATATTCGAATCTGCATCCCCTCCAATCGAATCCTTCTCTTTGTTTGCACACCCTTTATATACCCTGATTTCCCGCTTTCCAGGAAATCTGTTTCACCTAGACTATTTCACTTCTTTCTTCCCCCTGCATCCCCCTGAAGGGAAATTCCAGCTAAGGTCATTCTCCCATTTTAACATTACCTGTCCTTGAAATCTGCAATCTTAAACAGGAGACAATGGGGGGGGGCACACCCTATCACTAGGAGAGGGAACAGTGTCTCTCACAGATTCCGGCAGGCCAGACAAGAGGCTTGCCAGACCGGCTGTAGAACTGAGGCGTGCCTCAACCCACATGGAGATGGGGTGTGCAGGCTCGGGCAGGGGGCAGAGCCCTGTGGCTGTGGGGTCCCCGGAACTACTTGTCTAGAGACTCTCAGGAGGGAAGGTTTCCTCCCAGGGGCCCAGCACCCACAGTTATTCCTGTCTCAGCCCAGCTGGTGAGAGACAGCGTGTGCCTGTTTCTTTTCAAAGCGAAGCCAACTTAGTCTCTTGTCAAGGTGGTCCTTACTTTAGCTGGGGCCCATGGTGTTGGAGGGAGACATGCACTGGGTGTGTCGGAGCCAGGGAGCCAGGTATGGCCGGCAGCTCTGAGAGTTTCCTGGGTTGGGGTGGAGGGTGGGGCTCAAACCAAGTCCCTTTTGAGATGAGTGGGGTGCAGTTCCTTCTCCTAGGAAACATTGAGGCAGGTGGGGTTTGGGGTGGAGTGGCAGAAGGTGCAGGTGTGCAGACCTGTTCTTTAAGGTGGCTTCCCTTGGAGCTGGTGGAAACATTTGTAGCCTTCTGCAGCTTGGAAGATGATACATCTGTCACTCACACTTCAGGAGTGGGCTGTGGGAGTGGGGTTTAATTTCACATCCTCTGGGAGATTCCGCAGTGTGTTTCTGTGGTGTGGAATCGTTATTTACAATGAAGCATTTACAGAGAAGTAGTAAAGTTAATGGAGGTTTCAGAGGAATTAGCCTTGTTCTGTCGTGTGTCCCGTCCCCCCCCCCCCCCCCCCCCCCCCCCCCC
>PVHY01001527.1:0-105576 GCA_004024945.1 Uropsilus gracilis | reverse complement strand
GTGTGTGTGGACACTGCGTGTGGACTGGGTTTGTGGACAGTGTGTGTGCATGATGTGTGTGTGGACAGTGTGTGTGGATGGTGTATGTGTGCAGTATGTGTGCATGGAGTGTGCATGGTCTATGTGGACAGTGGATGGATCTGGGAGGGACCAATGCTGCAAGCTCCAGGGCTGCCCCGTGGCCCCTGCCTGCCTTGCTGTGGGCTCCTGCCCTGGCAACTCCTGGCAACAGGCATGCTGTGAATTCCTCTGCCCACCATTGGCTCTTACTGGTGCTGAAAGAAGTGCTGGGCAATGCCTATGCATGGTGACCTGGGAGTCAGTGTGTCCACCACCTGAGGGAATGGCCCGGCCACCCTGTTGGGAGGATGGCACAGACTGTGAGGTGTATGGGTCCCTGGGGAAGAGTACTGGGCCCTTCTCCCCCAATTCCTGGTGTGACCTGGGCTTAGGAGCCAGGCAGCTGTGGTTTTGAGTCCAAGTGTTACCAGCTGACCGTGGGATGTCCCGGAGCTTCTCCGATGTCATGGTCAGTCAGTGCTCATCTCTAAATAGGGATGCTTGTCCCATCAGCATCAGAGTGTTGGGAGGATTATGTGGCTGAAGGTACAGAAAACAGGATTGTACAAGACAGCATGCCAGGCTTGCTGGTGGGTCACTTTTTGTCTCAGCTTCTACCCATCCATCTCAATGTATTTTAGGGCCAGGAAGCCCACAGACCACATTCCAGGTTCCATGCCAGGTGCCTGCCTGGAGGGTTCTGCCCACAGGAGGAGGAGGAAGGCAGGGGAGGCCTTGTTCCTCCCACTGTCTTGCTTTCTTCCTCCTCCTGGTAGTGTCCAGGGTGGGGGCAGGTCCCTCACTGACTTTCCTCTATCTCCAGCTTCTGGGGTGCAGGCCTCTCCTCTGGACCCCACTGTATTTCCTAATGTCTGATCACTGTGTCAGATCCTCGCTCTCCAGCCCTTGTGAAACTTGGTTATGCCTGCTCTCCTGGGGGCCCAGTGTGGTTTCTGTTTCCTTGGTGGGATGCTGTGAGTTAAAAGGGCATGGTCTGGGAATCATACCAGGCAAGGCTCACATCTCGAGGCTCCACCCCTTCTCCACCCCTTGCTGTAGGTTCTGAGCTTCCATGCAAGTCCACATCTGAGAGATGGCTGATAGATTGACCTTCTCAAGGCTGCTGGGGGCACTCATGAGATAAGGACAGCAGTACTGGGATGAGGAAGTATGCAGATGGATGGCTGGGTACCCCGAGGATAGGGGGCCAGAGGTGCTTGTTGCCTCCTAGGCTGACTAGGGACTCTGCTGGGATGGCATGGGAGGTGGTGGGCCTGGGTGCAGCTAGAAGCTTGCAGGTGGTTCACGTAGCATCCTCTCCCATCTACACTCAGAGTTAAGCACCGGGGCTAACCTGTGAGGAGGATACCAGAAGTGCTGGGACCTCTTTCCAGGTCTCCAGAGCTCAGACAAGCGAGGACGGGTTAGCGCCTCAGTCTGAGGCATCCCTAGCAGCGTGGATTTTAAGATCTACTTAGTCATTCATTTCACCTAATTAGCCAGTGACCTAACACCAGCCTCTAATGTTATTTTCCACTCAGAATGACACTCATGGGGTTTGGAGAGCTGGAATATTTTATCTGCTGTTTGGTGGCCACACTTCCTAGCAGCGGTCTGCTAGCTCAGACCACCCCACCCGGGGGGTTATCTGAGAGTCACAGGGCCTGGGAGCCAATCTATGGCTGTCCCTCGGGTCCCTGTGGAGTGCTGGGTCAGCAGCCTGTTGTAAATGGCTTTCCCTGGGCTTTTTATCGGGAGGAGAGGGAGTTACAGTGAACAGACAGTCTTGGCAGCCCTTGGAGGGGTCTGAATCAGCAGAGCTGAGACAACTTGTGTCCCGAGCAGATAACCTGGCCCACGTAGACTTGCCCTCCTGACTATACTCTTCAGCTCTGCCTTCTCCAGTGACCCCAGGGGAGCTGGGTCAGGGCCTTGTCTTCAGAGGACCCCTAAGCCCAGAGACCAAGGTCCTCCTTCATCCACCAGTGCGCTCCAGGGTGCATGTTTCTGCCCCAGGCATTGCTTATACTACCATCTTACCAGCCACGCCCTCTGTTCCCTATGAATGCAGATTTTACCTGTTCTTTAAGGCTCTAGGGAAGAGGCTATTTCCCTGGCTATTCAGAGGTCTGCCCACCTCTATTGTTCCTGTCTTGCTTGGTGTTAACAGTTAGGTTTTGCTTGAACTGATTCTTCAGCTGTGATGTCAAGCTTGAGGCTTCTGCCAGCTCCTATAATACCTGGTACAATGTGGCCATCCCTGTCAGGGGTGCTGTGGGCTCCTCTAGGATTTTCTTTTGGGGCCTTGGGTGCAAATCTGGGCACACTTGCTAGAAAGACAGTTTTCAGGGTACTTCTGTTTGGGAGAGGTGACTGATCTTTTCTTACCTGTGGACAACAGACCAGAGGTTTCCCTCAGGAAGTACTCTCTGTGCTCAGTTCCCTCACGTGTCTTGCTTTTCCACACCGAGTTTGTGCTGAGAGGCGAGCTTGAGAGATGTTAGTGTAGGCTGTGAGTCCTCACTCCAGCAGGCTGCTGCTCGCGGGTCACAGCTGTGTTTGTGTGGTCTTTGCCCCAGGACAGTACTGGAGGTGGCAGATTTTGGCTAGCCATGGATGTTTGTCAAGAGGAGGGTGTGTGAGTCCTGTGCACACTCAGATATCCAGACACCCCCCCCCCACACACACCTCTCTGGGATAGAGCTGCTCTCACTTAGTGCTGTCAGTGGATAGGATTTGTTTATTCTGCTCCTGGAGACCATCCTACTCTAGTCAGTTAATACACTGATGGTCTCTTAGTGGACCTGGAACTAGGGACACAGGGATGCGAGAGCCAGAGGACCTGGGGGTGGCGTGGCGCCTGCTCTGTATTGGTGGAAGCCGGCGCCAGGCAGTCACACTACAGGGAAAGAAAAATTAATGAAGACCCCGTGTTTTAATCCTGATGCGGGAAAGCTTGCACTCCATAAAAAGGTGAAACATATGAGAATGATGCATCCCAGGTTTGAGCTGTCATCCCCGGCCAGAGGTGATGCTTTGTTATTCTAGAGCTGCACTGTCTGGTACAGCGACTCCAGCCATGTGTGGCTAACAGGCTCTGGAACTTTGACTCATGCAGACTGCTGAGCTGTCCTGTAATTAAAATACCACTTGAGTTTGAAGAGTTTGTAGGAAAAGATCAGTAACATTTCCTATTATTAAAATATTGATTGGAATGACAATATTTTAGATACGTTGGGTTAAATACAGTACACCCTTAGTATTAATTTCATATCTGTTTGCTCTTGAAAATGTGGCCACTGGACAATTCAGAGTTCCCCGTGTGGCTTGCTTCTGTGGCTGATGGCATCGTTTGGTTGGGGAGTGATGGTGCGTTTCTGTGGGAGAGGGAGCTGGTGAACTCTGCAGATGAGGGCTGGTCTGAGGCTGATGGTCACTGGTCTTTAGGCCTCTCCACTGCAAGAGTCTGGAAGCCCTTCCACAGAAGTTAGTGATATGGCCCAAAGGGAGTCAGGCCTTGTTAGCTTTCCTTTGCAGACCCCAGTCAGTGGGTGATTTCTCTTTGTTTGGGCCAGAAGTGTCACCTTGCATGATACAGTCTACCAGCCAGATCATGGCATTCGGGAACATTCATGGCATTCAGGAACAAGCGTGAAGCAGTCTCTGAGTGCTGGGTCCTGGGATGCAACAGTATATGCTGCAGGCTTGTGCCTGCTTTCCTGGAGTTTCTGCCCCAGTGGTGGAAACAGAACATAAATCAGTAAGATGCCCCCAGGAAGTGATAGCTGCGTGGATATAAAACAGAGTAGGGACAGAGTCAAAATGATGGAGGGAGAAGCGGGGAGTCACTCTAAAGTGGATGGTTTGAACCTAAATGTCCCAAGACAGATGAATGGATGAAAAAGATTGGTATATATACAGAGTGGAATATTACTCATCAATTAAAAATGACTAATTTGATGAATTTATGATAACATGATGTACCTAGAAGAATTCATATTAGCAGATACAAATCAGAAAGAAAAAGACAGAGACCAAATGGTTTCACTGATATATGGGACACAGGAAAAACAAACAAAAGGTCAGGAGGAAAAGTCCGAGCAAGTTAACAACCAAATTAAAGAACGCAACTGGATGGGGTAGGGGGGAGGGGGAGATGGGAGGGAGCGGTCAGCAAGGGAAGGTGGTGGGTGATCCCTGGGGAATACAAAGATGTGAAATATAAATAAATAGATAGATAAAAATTAAAGTGGGTGGTTTGGCCAAATACCCCAAAATAGATGAATGGTACTGAAAGCTGTGGCATATGTACATGATGAAATATTATTCATCAATCAAAAAAGACAGACTTATGTCATTCGTGGCAACATGGATGAAGGTAGAAGGAATCACACTAGCAGAAATAAGTCAGAAAGAAAAGGAGAAATACTGGATGATCTCATTTATATGAGGGATAAAGGGAAAACAAATAAACAGACAAGAAAAAAGTGAGAACTCTCAGCAAAATTGAAGCATGGAGCATCGGGGCGGGGAGTGGGAGTGGGAAGGGACAAAAGACTAAGACGATGGTTCATGGTTGATAAGGTGGTGGGAGAACCCCTGGAGTAGATAATGATGTAAAACAAAACAACAAAAATAAGGAAAAAATAAAGTGGGTGGTTCGGGAAGGTCTTTTTGGGAGGTAACCTTTGAGTTGAGATTGACTAAACAAGTTCACTGTGTGGAGATGTGGAGGCTGAAGCTTCTCTGTGGAGGGTTCAGGGTGCTCAAAGTCCCCAGGCTTGACCAAGCTCTGTGCGTTTGAGATCCCCAAAGGGATTGATAAGAAGGGCTGTGTTAGGAATGAGACTGGAGATGTGCCTGGGACAGGTCACCTGGGGCTTTGTGATCACAGTTCAGAGTTGAGATTTAGTGTAAGAGACTCTGGGAGCCTTTGGGGGCTTCTCACAGGAGTGACACCATCACTCTGGTTTTTTGTAAAGGGAGGCAACAGCGTGGAAGCAGGGAGAACGGGGAGGTGGTATTTCCAGGGATGTCATGTGATGAGTGACTGTGGAGGTGGGAAATGTGCTCAGGGTTTGTTTTGGAGGTACAGCTGCCTGGAGTAGCTCATTCATCGGGACGTGAAGGAAGGCCAGTGTCACCAATGATGCCTACATTTTTATCAGCGACTGGACAGATGGATGGTGCTTTGCTGAAATGGAGAAACCCGGGGGAGGATTCACAATAAGTGGGAGTTTAAAAGTATCAGGAGTGCAATTTCACTTCTTGAGCTAAAGATCCCTGAAGGCATTCTCAGTAGATG
Organism: Uropsilus gracilis; assembly: GCA_004024945.1. Taxonomy (NCBI): domain Eukaryota; kingdom Metazoa; phylum Chordata; class Mammalia; order Eulipotyphla; family Talpidae; genus Uropsilus; species Uropsilus gracilis. Next base: position 100,211 of record PVHY01001527.1, on the reverse strand, counting down.
TCGGGGAGGAGTTTGGATCTGTGACCTTGGACAGAGCTCCGGAGCCCGTGTGGGCCCCTCAGACCAGGGTTTCCAGAGGTGCTGGGAGAGGGGAGTGTTCTGGAAACGCCGACTTCAGGGCCTAGTTCTAGTCTGTAGAGGCTGTGCAGAGAAGGAAGGGCCAGCAAAGGTGAGGGTAAGCTGCTGGAATGCTCAAAAGGCAGACCGGGAGGGTCTGTGCTCCTTCCTGATTCCTTCCTGGCGTGAGGTCTTCATTTCTGACTCTTGGATGACTTGTGTTTGAGAAATTCTCCAGCCCAGGGAGGCTTCAGGGTGGCGTGAGGAAGACGGTACGACCCAGGGAAAGCCTCAGGTAGTGCTTATGTGACCCAAGGTGTGCTTAGGGTGCTGTCAGCTGCTTTTGTGTGGGGTGGGATTTCAGCCAGGTCTCCAGGTAGGAGAGCAGTCCAGGAAGGCTTCATGGTTGAGGCAAGCCTTGAGTAATCTTTGGTGGGCAAAGAGTGCACTTGGATGTCAAACCAAGACTTGAAGCCGAAGTGAGTATGGGGTGCATGGGGAGAGGGGTGCATCTGTGTCCACATCAGAGCTTAACAATATCTTTTTTCAAAGAGCGTTTGTGTGGGTATGTGAAGGAAGTGCAATTTGACTGGTGCCTGCACTTTTGAGAGGTGGGATGCTGAGAGGAAGAAGTGTTGGAGCTGATGAATCTGGCAGAGGTGGTGGAAAGGCAGCTGATGCTTTGGGGTACCAACACTATGACCATCATGTCCAGGAGAGGTCAGCTTGCCCAGAGACAGGGACCTGGGCACATGGGGCCGGATGAACCTGGGGCTTTGGTCCAGCCTTGGTGTATCCCCTGTGAGAGTGGCAGCCCAGGGAAGGGAGGGAGAATGGAGGGCCAGGATAGGTGCTGATGCTTCTGGGCTGAGCCCCTGAAGTTATAAGCCACCCAGAGTGGAGGACTTAGACCCACTGACTCCTTCCCAGCCTCTCTCCCGAGATACAGGTTTATCAGGCCATGCCATAATTGTTGCTTTGTTTGTTTTTACAGTTTTTTCTAGTGTTTATTTTTGCTGTCACCCTGACTTAGGGGCACACACACTACTTGAGCTTTTGAAACCCTAGATCTTCTTGTTGAGAACAATTCTACTGAAGGTGGGGTAACTTTGCAGGAGGGATTTTAGGATACCCCCAAACTGAGCACCTTGGGCTTAGTAGGATACATTCCTGCCCTCCCTCCTTGCTTCCTCCAAACACAGTCACCAGCAGGCATGTCATTCTCCAAGGTTGCCTTACTTGCTACAAAGAAACGGTCCCAGGCCAGGCACGGTGGCTCGTGCTTGTAAGCTTCAGCCTATGAAGTGGCCGGGGCTAGGGATTGCTATTCGAGCCCCACCTGGGGCCGGTAGTGAGACCTAGTTCCAAAAAAAAAAAAAAAAAAAAAAAAAAGAAATGGTCCCTTAGTCTCTGGCCCACACCCTCACGCACACACCACCTTCAAACAGCTGCCCTTGAAGTGGGCAGACTGAGCCACAAGCCCCAGGTGTGTTGTAGCCCACACAGGACTGGTTGCTTCCCCCAAAATAATTTTTCCTGCTCTCGTAACCAGGTTCTATCAAGTTTCGCATGCAGAGGAGTGAAGGGCACACCTGCTTGTCATGGTGTCCAGTTGTTACTCTGGGGTCTCTCTGGTCTCCCTGCTCTGGTTCAGAAGTCTAGAGGGTGGCATTCAGCTGCCTTGCTCCTTGGCATCTTGTTCAGTGACTTTAGAGGAAGTGGGAGGGAAAGGGATTCTGGGAGCCTTGAGCGTGCCATCAGGCTTTCAAAGTCATCCTGAAGGATACCAGCCAGCATAGCATCCTTAACTTCTCTTTCGTTTTCTGATTTTTTTAATACTGCAAAGTTCACGCTGAAGTCCCTTAACATCTGGTCTTCCAGCTGCAGGTGGTCTCCTTAGTTCCCAGCCCCACACTGGCCCTCAAGCCTGGATGGGTTTGAGGGCACGATGACGAGATTCATGTGTGGGAGCAGTTAATTGGCTTGGACGTCAGGACCGGAGGCTGAGCTCCGCCAGCTGTGCCCCTGATTGAGTGGCATGCCTTTGTCCCATGGGGCCTGCTGTGTCCTGGAGATGCTCCCCATGTCTGTCCATCTCTCTTGAATCAAGCCCTGTTGGGTCGAGGTGCTCTCAGCAGCCAGCGCCCTCGGGAGAGGCACATGTTGGAAATCTGATTTTAAAATAGCAGACTGTTGTCTTCCAGCTTGGAGTAATGGCTTCTATGGAAGTTAAAACCATGGCAGGGAAAGTGAAATATTTGACTGTATTAAAAAGTAAAGTCTCAGTTGAGGATTCCAAATTTCATGTCTTAGAAAAGAAGCCCAGCGAGTAACTGCAAGATTTTATTTGAGGCTGTGTTGGGTGGTGGAGGGGGAAACCCTTTCTTTCAAGCATTTCATGGAACCTGGTGGCTGGAGAGACAGATGGGGAATCTTGGGGGCTAGAAAGCAGGATTTGAAGAGGTGGAGTCCAGATGTCTGGTGTGGAGCTGGGGGTGTGTGTGAGGAGGATTTGGGGTGAAGATCATGAAGCTTCTCCCAGAAGGGCTATCCAGAGCACCAGGGGACAAGACGGGCTCATCAGCTGTGACTGGAAGCTGTTGAAACCTGTAAGATTTCCCTCAGCCTCACCTGAATTCAAAGAGAGGGGCATGGGCATATCAAGGACATCCCTGGGGCTCTCCTGTCTCTGCCCCTATTGGCTGAAGGCTTCTGGTTTCCACTGCCCTGCCCACATTCCCTGTGGATTCAGAGCATCCTTTTCTCTCAGTGGCAAGGTTCAGCTGGCAGGCTGGGAGGAAGTCCAGGGAGAAAAAGCAGCGTGGTCAGCTCTGTAAATCTCAGGCCTCCTCCTGTCCTGTTAAGCGCCTGTTTGCAGAACATCCTCTTTGATGATTCCTTTTGCCCTCCATTTAAAGTGTGAGGTGACCTCGTGACCCCTATGAGACAGTCATGAAAGAATGTTTTAAGAAAAGCTCTCCGAAGCAGGGTTCTATTTACAGAAACGCGCTTTGAACACAGCCTCCATCTCTCCAGCCAGGGAGGTGAGGGGCCCTCGTGGGCTGGTACTGACGTTCTCATGGCAGTAACTTCCCTCCAAAGGCTCTGAACCTGGGGGCTTCAGTAAGTAAATATTAGCCCTGCCTTGCTGTGGGAGGTGCAGAGTGAGGGGAGGAGGTGTGCGCTTCCTTCCCTACCTTTTCTCCCGACTCAGCCTACCCTGGCCTATTTAGAGACTGGTTAACAGCCAATGAGTCCTGTTCTCCTGGGGAGGAGCTGGGACACTTGAGAATATCCACGGCTCTTATGCAGATTCACACTGTGCAAAAGGGATTGGAGGCCTGCATCTCAGCTGTCCCCTGGAGCGCCCTCAGAAGGCCTCTCCACCAGGACTCTTGGTATCAGTGTGCCCCTGGGTGGGCACTCGCAGGACTTCTTCAGGAGTCATTTTCCTGGAGGATCAGCTGCTTTTCCTCCCACTTCTGCACAGTGGACCCCCTCATCCAGGTGGCTCCAAGTCCCACTTTGGGAAAAGAAACTTTTCTCCCTTTGGGGCTCCCTGATGCTGGGGCAGCAGCTTTGGTCATAGGAGCTAATGCTCTTGGTGTGGCCCGGAGCACACAGGGGCCAATTTCTCTGTGGATCAGGAGGGAGAAGGCAAGGAGGCTGGTGTTTCCTGGGGCAGGGAGGGTGGGGCCACCAGTGACAGCCTCACTGTGTGTTTCATTCATGCTGAAATCAGAGGCAAGTGGGGCACCTTCTTGGGACCTGGGCTGTGGACTCAAAATGATGCTTGTAGCTGTGTCTCCCACAGCCATGGGGCCTGAGTGTGCCAGTAGAGTCCAGACATGGCTCTGTAGTCTGAGCCCTGCCCCTCGTCCCTAGATAGAGGTGATGGTGTGTGTGTGTGTGTGTGTGTGTGTGTGTATGATGTGGAGCCCCTTTCCTCCTGTAGGTTTCATCTGTACCCCCACAATCCCATTCACCCAAGCTTGAAACCTCAGCCTGTGCTGAGGAGTCTGAGCCTCCACTATGTCCTGAAACAGGTGCTGAGTTTCCTTCCATGCCCCAGACCCACAGATTCTGCTGCCAGCTCCTGAGGGTTTCCAGATGGTGGTCATTCCCTCACTAAGGCTCAGATATTGATTTAAGGCACTGACCCCTGTGCTCTTGGAGGCTGCAGATCCCAAACCTTCCTTGGTCTGCTCGTGGGTGGAGCCCCAGGAAAGAGCTGACACTCGCAGCCCATCGGCTGGCAGCCTGCTCTTCTCAGCAAAGCTCGTCCTCTCTGGTTGGGCTGTGGATTATGTGCACCAGTCCAGCATGGAGAGTCGTCTGTTTCACTCAAAGTTAATCTCATTTGAAAGAATGTCCAGAAAAACAACTAGAATAGAGTTTGCCAGAGTACCCAGCCAAATATCTGGGTACTGAGTTCAAGCGAATGCGACACAGGTGTAACCATCACACCTGGTGGCCAAGGCCCGCTCTCACACTGGCGTGTGACAAATGCCGCTCCTAACTCAGCACCCAGGTGTTTTAAAACTTGCCTCTTGGGGTAGATCTTTCAAGGTGTGCCTCATTCTGGAAGAAGAACCTTCCAGGATGTGAGTCCCAGTTTTATTTATTTATTCATTTATTTATTTTTTAATATTTTACTCATCCTTTTTAATTTCATTTTTTTTTTGAGACTAGGTCTCACTATTTTTGCCCATGGAACCACAGGCTTTCGTTGCCCAGGGTACCAAGGACTCAAGCAATCCCCAGCCTCAGCTTCCCAGGTAACTGGGATTACAGACGCGCGCCACCACGCCCAGCTATTTTTTTGGAACTAGGTCTCGCTACAGGCCCCAGGCGGGACTCGAACCGCGATCCCTAAGCCTCGGCCGCTTCATAGGCTGAAGCTTACAGGCACGAGCCACCATGCCCGGCCTCTTAATTTCTTACATAGATAAATGGTTGCTGAGATGCCTTCTCTCCCCCTCAGTGCCCCCTCCATTCACTCAGGCTCTTCTCTCCTTGTTTGTTGATTTATGCTGAGTCCATTGGTCTCTTCCTTTCCTGTGGCAGTGTCCTTTTGCTGGGTGAGGGACTGTGTTCCTGGGACATGACATACCGTGCTTGTAGATTTGCAGTCTTAGCTTTGCATTGGGTAGCCAGTCCATGCTCCTTTGAGGTCTATCAATGTCTTCTCATTGCTGACTCTCCACTCCAGTCTGTTCTCCTTGCCAACCCACTGCCTCTTTGCCCCATAGTTCTGTCCTCTGACTGAGGGGGCCTTGCCCCCAGCCATTGTCAGTAAAGAAGTTTCTTGGTGTGGGTAGGCGTCTACTGATAGACTTTGCGGATCATCTCCTGTGGGGAGCCATGTTCTCCTTACTTCATTTCTGGCCTTCTCTGATAAGCTACTGAATGTTTGCCTAATGGGTGTGGAGGCAAAACAAAGTGTCCTTGGCTGTCTACAGAGCAATCTTTGTAAGATACCTCCTTGAGGTCACACTTTGGCCACCCTTGAGCAGTTTAGATTGTACTTGCCCTTAGCTGGTCTCCTGGTAAAGATATGCTTGTAACCATGTGGCCCTGAATCAAAACTTTCCTTTGTTACTGATTGCTTCATGCTTTCTATAAAAGTCTGATTCTAAATAAATTCAAGGCCACAGTCCTAAGGGAGAGGCTGTGAGCCCTTCTGTTCGAGTTTTTTGGCTGAAGTCTCAATCCTTACCCTCCCCCTTGGGAACCGTTTGATCTTGTCACATCTGGCCAGTGACAATCTCTTCTCCTCACTTTGCATATCTTCTGTGAAGCCAGTGCCCTGACTCTGCAGCCCTCCTCTCCCAAGGCATGGAAGGGGCGCCTTGTTTTCTTGGGCATATCCCGACAACAGGTCTTGGTTCATCCACTCCTGGTGAAGCTGTAGGTGCAGTTCTAGAATAGGTTTTTACTATGGTTGTTTCTCTAGTTCAGTATGTATTGTCTTTCTTGATGTTCCTTCTCCTGCATCCCAGGAGGAGATGTGTGGGCAGGATCTTTATCAGGTCCCTCACCCATTCTATGTCACTATTTGCAACGTTTGTGTTCTTCTTATTCCTCCTGAGGACTAAGTGGAATGAGAGTAAAACAGCGAGGGTGTTCTGACCACCCCTCCCCTGCTACTGCTATTTCTGGACCCTGGGTGAATCCAGTCTTGTCCATGTACTGATCTGGTCCGAGGTTCCCATGCTGGCCCCTGAGTCTCTCCTATCAGCCAGACTGTTCTGTCGGCAGAAGGTGCCTGTGGGTGTGAAATGGGTGCAGCTGCCAGCCAAAGTAGGCCAGCGGCTGTGGCGCATGTTGATCAAGACACGTGTGGTTCCCATGAGCCAAACTGTCTGGAGCTTCCCAGGCCAGTGCCCATGCCTCTCTGCCTGCTGGGATGAAAGTGGGGACCCAGTACCCGTGGGGTGGTATAGCTGCTTACTGGGGCACTGGCAGCTACCATGCAGTGAGTCCCAGTTTTAATCTGAGTTTGTGGCTGAAGTGACACCCCCTTACCTTGTTTTCTTGCTGTATGGCAGCTTCCTGGAGGCTGGGACCCCTTCACTCCCCCTTGCCCCGCAGTACCCTGTGCTAGACCTTGAACAAAAGAAGAGCTTGGAAGTGTGTGGAGCTGACTCCTGGGGAGCAGAGAACAGCTCTGTGGAAAGTTCCTAGTGACCATGGGGCATTCAGATGTCCGGACAACTGCTGTCCTCCTGGTCCTCCTTCAGTTTTGTGATCCTATGGGTTGGACCCGCTGCTGGCTCTGCCTCTGATTTGCTTAGGTTCCTCAAAGAGAAGGCTACTTGCTCTTCCCCCCAGCCAGCCTGCACTCTGAACCTAGGACCTGAACGTGGAGCTCAGGAGAAGTTTGCTCCTGCTGCTGCTTAGCAGAGACCCTGTCTGCACTGATTAATAGGGAGAAAGTTGGCAAGAGGGACCCAAAGAGTGAATTAGTCTCAGAGCTTCCTGTGGAGGTAGAACACATAATCAGGACAAAATAAACTGTGATAAGGAAGACTGCCCTTTTGTTTACTGACATGCATCTCTGCTTCCAGCTATTTTAAAAATGACTATTTCATTTGCGAGGTGATAAAAGAAGGAATGGAAATTTACCTATGAACGTCTCTGTAATTGAGTGCCTATCTGCAGGATGAATAGCGGAAGCAAATTATCCAGGGTGGGCCAGCTCTCTGCTTCCCTGGGACTGCGCATTCTATTCTTCCTGCTCAATAGAGAACGTTGTCTGCTCCACCAAATTAGCCAAACACAGATAATGTTGTCAAAGGGCGGCTCCATTAGATTTCTCAGACGCCTGACACCAATACAAAAGCCTCTACCCTCACTGCATTTCAACTTCAATTTTTTCCTACATGACTCAAAAAATAAATTTGTTTTGTGGGGCAGAGATGATGGTTTTGACAGGTTTTTAGAACAGAAGATAAAAGAAAAGTTAACAGCATTGGCTGGGGGATTCCAGCAAATTCCATTAGGCTGCGTACGGTATGTGGGGTAGGTTGGAGACTTGATGAACAGGAGTGGACTTCCATCTGGAACTGGGGTCACTGCTCCAAACCCAGCCTCGAGGCCTCCTCTCAGAGGTGATAATGTTGAGATTCAGAGACCTTGTGCTATGCAGTCTTTTAGGGAACCACCTCTGCCCCGTCAGCACGTAGGTCAGTGTTCCTTGGAGGAGTTAAGCAGGGCTCAGGTAACAGCACTATGGAGGCTTTAGGTCTGTGGGGAGAACTGAGTGGAGGCTGGGACTCGGCATCCTGCAGCTGAGGCAGGTGTTCCTACATGGGGAGATCTGAAAGCACTTCTGCAGTGCTTCTGGGGGCCAACTTCAGCTCTTATCTGGGGGAGACTTAAGGATCCACATTTGTTTCTTTTCATCAAAAAAGAGACTTTTGAAAATAGGGGATCTTAAAAAAATAACTCCAGAATCCCACTGCTCTAATACAGCACCAGTGACAGGTTTGTGTTTTCCCTGTCACACACAGAAAGCTGGTTTTTCAGCTCCCTGCTCCCTTGCCCCTGGGCTGGAGCTCAGAATACATCACCTTTATGGACGACCACACACTGTCCGAAGACTGAGGAGGTCAAAGGTGGGATTTTGGGGAGCGTGAGTAGAAGGATGTGAACCAAGAAGGCAGTGGGATTAGGGCTGAAAGAGACAGGATTTGGAGCTTCAGGCAAGGCTGGATCCAGGAACACAAATGATGCTCTTTCTCCCAGTTTCTCCCCCTTTCGGCTCCGCTTTCTCTGAGCTTCATTCAGGAGGGGGATGCCCTCTCTCCTACTGCAGGCGGGCTTTCTTTGCGCCATCAGGGGAGATGGCAGCCGGCTACGCCAGACTCACTTGACTGCAGCTTGGCAAACCAGGGTAGAGCAAGCCCTTTCCCCATGTCTGCGTATATAATGCTGGGAATGACCGACCCTGCTGCATCACGTGTCCACTTGGCCCAGCTGCCCAGTTTCGGGACAGGCCATACTGTGGTTGCCTAGCTTGGCTGTGCTGGAGGCACTGAGGAGGGGGTTGGGTCTCCCCGGGCACTCCCACTGCACCTGGGAGTGGGAACGTGCTGCTTTCCCCTAGAACCTTCAGCTACGGATATAAGAAGAAAGGTCACCCTCTGGCTTCTTCATGACTCCTCTTAGCACCTCCACCACTAGGTCACCTGGCAGGGGGGATGGGGTTTCCCACCTGCATTTGAAGATCTCAAATTAAGGGCCAAGCTGGTAATGGGATGTGGGTCCTACCATATAATTAACACCAACTGCAGGGCAACTTCCTGGTGCTGTGTGAAGCAGGGTGGAGGGGTTGAGGGTGGGGTGCTGGGCCGACAGAGATGGGGGGCACTTGGAAAAGGCTGCTCATGGTAAGGTGGCACCAAATGTCAGACTCAGTTTATCATTGCAGGTCAGCCAGCTGGGCACATGGGGGGAGGAGGATGGAGGTGCAGTAGTAAGGAGAAAAAGGGATGCATGGCTGCACTCTGGTAGAATGGGCTTGCCATTCATGACACACAGACGATGGGGAGGAGGCCCATTTGGAGGAAAGAAAGAGGCACCCATGTATGAGCATGTGTTTGAGGGGATGCCAGGGAAGTGGGACAGGCAGATTTAGGCTGGGCTCACCCCTGCGGGTCCTCTCAGTTCAGAGGTGGTGCGTGAGGTCACTGGAGTAGCCCCTTTGTGTGTGTGGGGGCACCAGGCCTGGGTCCTGGAGGAACAAAAGCATTTGGAGGTGGGTGGGAGGATACTCTCAGCAAGCAGATAACCCGCCCAACGCAGGCGACAGGCTGTCTGTGATAGATCATGGCAGTGATGCCTGGCTAGAGATGTGCGCTCCAGGGACCCCCTGGGCACTGGAGCCTGTCAAGGTGATGGATGAAGGCTGCTCCCACCCCTACCTCCCACGGGGTCCCACTTCCTGCCACCTCAGGCAGTCCCTCAGGAATAGAGGAAAGCTGAGCAGGCTCGCAGTGACAGCCTTTTAAAAGTGACTTTTAAAACTTCTTATAATTGTTGATTAAAAGGCCCATTGCTCCAAGTGCTCTGTTTGTGGTGGAAGAAGGAAAGTCATTTTAGAAGAAATTTCTGGGGAGGTGAAGCGTTCCAGCAAATTGGCCACGTGGCATTTGCAGCTCTAGGCTTATATTTCAGAACCACTAAGAGCCCCTCAAGGAAGTAGTCCTTTTGAGGAGACCACTTTTCTTGGGAGGGGGGAAGAGGAAGACACCCCTGAGGGCCTTGCTGGCGCAGGGAGGAGGGAGCAGCCAGTGCCTGCTCACCTACTCCTTGGGGTACACATCCTGAGAAGATCTCCCCAGCGTCCTGCGCCACTGACTCATCTGCCCACCTGCAGGCACCCCTTCACCTTGCACCCCTTTTTGGAATGACCCCTTCTCAGCTAAAGTTACCCATTTTGTGGTATGTCTCAGGCCTTCCTGTCCATGTGCTTCACGGTGTCTTGTGACCCCATATGTGTGTCGGCTGCTGACTCAGGCAGGTGTCTGGTCACCAGCAGGTGTAATAGGTGCTGGGAGAGAGGGCGCTCAGTGTGCAATGGTGAGGTGAGCTCTGCAGGATGTCAAAGGCTTCTGTCCCCTCTGCCAGGTCACCCGGGTGCTTTGGGGAGCTTGCACTTGGTCCCTGTCCTGTCTTTGCCCTGGGCCTCATAATGTCCCATGCGGTAGGGTGGTTCACCCCACAAATGCAGGCAGGGTGAGTGTGCTTGCACACACCTGTGTATGTGCGCTCACACATGCATGTGTGTACATGGTCTTGGTTTTTCACTGCTTGTCCAAGTGGCTAGGACAAAGCTGGGCAGCTAGACAAGATGGTCGAGGAGGACTGCCCAGCAGGGATGAGGTCACTGAGTTTGCACATGGCAAAAAACTGCCTCTTGCATGGGCAGGGCAGGAGTAGGGGTAATTCCCCAGTGATGGGACCAAGTTCTCTAGGCCCCAGTCCATCCCAGAACCTATCTTGGTGGCCTGCAGTGGGGAGGGGCTGCAGACAGATGGGTTTCTGGGACAGTGGAGTGCTCAGGGGGGAGGAGCTCAGAGAGGGACTGGGATGGCAGGGCTATGGCTGCCGGTCTCCTGTGGGATCCCACATGAGGGAAGTGCTGGGGGCATAGGCAAGTGACCTGGAGAAATATGGTGCATCTGGAATTCAGTGTGCCCAGGGTTCATTGGGTCTTCTTGGGGAGATTGGTTGACTTCATAGTGGGTTTGGGGAGCAAAGCAAAGGTGAAGTGGGATTTAGGATAGAGAGAAGTCCTGAAGGCTGAGTAGAGGAGGGGCCCAGCCTCATGGACAGGCAGAGTTGAGACCTGCTTCTAGAAGGACTAGCTGAGAGCAGGAAGGGTCGTGTCGGGGTCAGAGGAGCCCTGTGCTCAGTCCCAGTTCTCAGTGGAGCCAGGGATCGTGTGTTACTGTTCAGAGTTCTCAAAGCATTTTGATTTGCTTCTGCTGGATGCAGGGCTTTATTTCTCTGTGATTGCAGAAGGGACTTGTGTGCTCACCTGGAAGACAGTTGTGTGAGGAACTTGAGATGGGCAGGGGCTGAGGATGGGTAGGCGGAGCTGGGTGCTGCCAGAGGGCAGAGGAAGGCCTGGTCCTTGGGGACCTGGTCAGGGCTTTCTTGCCTGGGAGCCTGTAGGTCCCCAGAGAGGAGCCCAGGTGACCTGTCCTTTGTGCATCCCTGCACCTACCTTCACACACCTGTGTCCCTGTGAACACTGGCCATTTGGAATTGCCATAACCCCTGGCTGAAGCCTCTGAGAAGAGGATGCTGGGTTTTGTGACCCCCAGACACCTGGCTTCTGTGGGCCATGTGTCTCTGTCTGTCCCTTCCTCTAGACACCGTTCAGTCTGTGTGCAAGACTGTTTCCAGTCCTGGGAGATGCTCTGTCAAAGCTGCCAATAGCCCCCAAATAATTTACAAAGTAGTACCACATGCTGTGCCTTTCTTGGAGAATCCCAGTGAACATTAGCATTTCAAAGTCTCCAAAATGTCCTTGTGCCAGAGAAATCTGTTCAGTCTTCTTTAGCCCCTGGTTTCCTAAACTTATTTGACCAAATATCCCATTTGTGACAGAAAGAGTATGGATGCAATACCTGTGTTCCTGGGGACGCCCTGGTTACTCTGAACTGTCACCTTCTGTCTTCTGGAATCGCAAGTTCTGAGCTGCTTCCATGGTGAGAACTGGGCAGGGCACATGTCCTCTCATGCCATGGCCTGCCCCAGTTCTGAGCATTCTTGCTGTGTCTGGAGGCAGAGCACCTGTTCACCCAGCAGCCCTTTTACTGGCCCACGTATGCCGACCAGTTGCTTCTGGTTCAGCTGGGAGAGGCTGGGCCTGATGACTTGTCTGTACACTCCTTTTTACAGGCACATGTGTGGGCCCTGGAAGCTTCAAGCAAGACAAGCCATGAGCAGAAGCACTCATCAGTCACACCCCTGGCCCACCCCTGCTGCAGACAGCCCTGGGCTGTTCTGAGTACTCTGCTTTGTGTACAGATAAAATATTAAAGGAAATTCTTCTGGTTTTGAAAACCTTTTTGTCAGCATATCAGATGCAGCCTGAACATGTGACAAACCACCTCCCTATCCTGGAAGGTGGAGAGAGGAGCACAGGGACATAGAGATTGGAGCCACTCCAGAGGTTGGGGTTCCCTGGGAGGGGCCAGGGATGGCTCAGTAATGGTCATCCCTCCCCTGCTGCCTGCACAGTCTGAGGCTGGGAACACATGGTCTGGAGAGTGCTGGGATGGAGCTCTCGACCTGGCGGCTTGTCCTTTGCACGTACCTGACTCTCAGGATTTAGGTCTCTCTACTGAGCAGTGACATGGTAGACCAGGAGTCTGGGGCTCATCTTGCTTTGTCTAATAGGATTCTACTTGCAGGCTTGTTTCTTCATGGTTTTTTTTTTTTTTCCTTTTTAAAAATAAATCAGTAGTTCTTGGATTCCTAGTGAGAAAACTGGAACCAGGGTCTATCCTGCAAGGGAAGGGTGAACCCAGAGACCCAGCTGAATAAGATTTCCTGTGGCCTGTTCAGATCTGGACTTTCTTGTTATCAGAGGCACTGCTAACACTGACACAGGTCACACCTAAGGACATGGTGACATTGCAGCCACTCACCTCCTGGGGCCTCCCCATGACTTTATTTTTGTGGGATGCTGTCCCTTCATTATGTCCGCATCCCTGTCTGTGTCTGGAGTGGGGTCTGTTCTAGTCAGTTCCACAGTAAAAACCCCTCTTCCCTAACCCCTGGACTGGCAGCAACAGAGACTGAGATGACCCTGGAGTGGCCAGAGCACCCCCAGAGCCTGAATCTGGGTATAACCCCCCTGCTCCAGGCCACATGCACCCCCACCTTCCAGGGCAAGCACGAGCTGCTCCCCCTCAGATGATTGATTAGCATCTGACGTTTCCCTATGCCAAGGCGTCTCAGAAGCACATAAGCAGATGGCTTCTCGGGGAATTCCTCTGGGGAGTCGGGCTTCTAGAAATCCAACAACATGTAGAAATCCAATATTCAGATGAGAGAAGAAACTGGGAAAGAAAATATGCTCTTTCCCCCTTTCTTGCTTGAGAATTACATACAAAAATAGAGGAGTTGGGAGCAGCCTCCACTCTCGCCCATTGCCCCTCCTCATCAGAGGGAGAGAAACCAACCTGGGGGTCCCGCTGACCCCATCAGGATGGGCTTCTGAAGGCAGCTGCGGGAGATGTGAGCCTTTGGACCAGGCCCCCTTCAGCTGCTCGGCTGAAACAGCTGCTGCATGCCCCTTGGGGTCTGGCGCTGTGTGGCCCCAATTCTGCAGTGCCGGGCCTCAGAAATGCAGGCTGCTGATGCAGACCTGCATGTACTGCAGGCTCTGCAAGGGGTCTGGTTGCGAGCCTTCGGACCAGGCCTCGAGCTCTCGGAGCCTCTGGTTCTCCATCCATAAAGTGGGGCTTGTCATCCCTGTCTTGGGGGTTGTTGAAGGATCCCCTGCGTCAGTGAGTGCGAAGAGCCTGGCAAGGTACTGGCTGGCAGGCTCTCATTCCTCCCCTGCCCTCACGTGGGTGGGGGCCCGTGCTTCATGGTGGAGACAGCTGCAGAGAGGCCCAGAGGGGTGAGCATGCGTTCCTAAAGTCACCTGCTTGGAAAGTCAGGAACCGGTGCCGGGGTCTCTTCATTCTGCAGTCAGATATCCCACCCCTTGTTTGAGATGAATGTCTTCCCTGGGTGCCAGGCCTCCTCGTCTCAGCTCCTGGCAGAGCTTGAGCCATATGGAAACTGCATTTAAGCTTTTCCTTTCTCAGGCAGGCATTTATGGACTCCAAAGTGACCCTGCTCCATCTTCCTAGAGGGTAGGGCCAGTGGCAGCGTGGAAGGAGCCACCTGAGCTGCACCCGGAACCCTGGCCTGCCCGCCCTGCTTGCTTCACTGCACCCACGCTCGGCCTTGGGTCTCCTGTTCCTTTCCTGGAGGCTGCCCCATCAGTGTTTATGAGCCGATGAAACTTGGATTGCTGCTGCGGGCCTGGGATCACTGCTGACTTGCTGACTCGGGGAGGGATGTCTCTTAGAATAACCCTGCTCCTTCGACTTTCCATGACTTCCAACTGCGTCCTTTTCAGGGAAGAGGGCAACAGGAGCGGACATGTGATTGAGCAGAGGCCTTGCCTTCCGCTCCAAGCGTGGCATCATGGGCCCCCTGCTGGGAGGGGGCGAGAGGCAGACAGAGCATTGGAACCGGATGCTGTTTTCCTGTTCTTTCCTGTGGGGTCCTGGGCGTGCATGGATGGGCAACCTTTGGGGACAGCGCCCTCAGGTGCCGCAGGTGGTGTCAGCCCCTCCCCGCTGTAGGCGAGCTCAGCTTGGGGCTGCTGGACATGTCTTTTGTGCTGGCTGTGAGGCCCTGCCCCCCCCCCCCCCCAGCACTGCTTCCGTCTTTGTGCCAACACAAAGCAACCTAGCTCACTGCTTCCAGGGTAAAATCCATTTACCTGCTGTGAGGTGCCTTGTAAGCTTCATGTCTGCACCAAATGCATATTTTCCTTTCCCTATAAGGTCCTACGTGGAGTTCTTTCTGGTGGGTTGGGAGGAGCAGGCTTGGTGATTTTGGGGGTAGTTGGGTGAGGGGCTGCGCTGGATGGTATGAGAAGCCTTATCTTGAGGCGGGGCAAGCTATTCCGAGCTGCTGACAGACAGGCGGTGAGCCAGGCAGTAGGGAGGTAATTATATCATTACGTGTCACTCTTGTCTCATGGGGCCGAATTAGCTGACTCTCCAAAACTTGGTTTACTTTTGACTTTTTAATTTGCAGGCTGATGCCGATGCCTGCTAGTTCGCTCCTGAATCTTTCTGGAATGCTGACTTGTGCCTTGTGCTGCTCTTGAGACTGATGGAGGAAATGGGGTATGAGACTAAGGATGTCACAGGCTGGTTGGGGAAACAGGTCAGAAAACAGCAGTGCTTGTGCCCAGCTGGTAGGGAGTGGGTGGAAGGAAGGCATGGAGAGACTACAGGGTGACCTTCGAAAGCTGCAGACAGGGGTGGGAGGAAGGAGGTGGAGTGCCATCCATGGAGGATGAGTAGGGTTTTACACGTGGAGTGCAGTGGGCAAGGAAAAGACCACCCGAAGTGTGAGCGTGTAGACCGAGAGACACAGCCGGTGTGGAGGAGGTTCTCTGGGGATGCAGCTGAGAATGGGGAGGCCCTGGTGGGCTTGGAGATGCTCAGTGCATGTTTGCTGATTCAGTGTCTGAGTTTATGGCTGAGTGTTAGAGCACATATTTCCTGGGTGACCACCGTGTACTCAACACTCTGCTAGGCTCATCTCAGCTGTAAGCAAAACAGAGAGCTGCCACTCCCATGTGAGCTTTCATTCTAGCAGGGGAAGACAGGCAGTGAACATATAACTGGAACAAAGAAGTAATGTGGACAGCATGTTAGGAAATAAGGAGTTGCTCCAGGTAGGTGGGGGAAACACCAGCTGTGTATACATGTTTTTTAGGGGGCTGGATCAGGGTGGCTGAAGTAACCTCTTTGAGAAGATGACTTTGGGCAAGTTGAGAAGGATGTAAGGTATTAACCAGGTGGATATTTGGGAGAACAGCATTCCAGGAAGAGGGATAAACAAGAGCTGAGTAGAGAAGTGTGCCCGCCATGCCCGTCTCCTGGAGGAGGAGTGGAAGGCCAGCGAGGCTGCCTCAAGCTGATGGGAAGGGCAACAGCTGTGGGGAGAGGCATGGGGTCTGGGGTGTCAGCAGAGACCTTGGGATTTCACCCTCAGTGATGTGGGGCCCTCAAGGTGCTCTTCAGCAGAGGTGATGTCACCTGTTTTGAGAGTTTCATTCTGTGGGTTGCACAGAAACATGAGCATTTCTGGAGTCAGGGTGGAGACCAGGAGGCCATTTGGAGGCTCCTGCATCCCCTAAGCAAGAGGTGATGGGCCTGGGCTGGAGCGGCACAGCACAGAGGTGGTGCAGAGAGGGTCTGCTCTGGACATGGAAGATTTTTGACAGATTGAAAGTGGGTGTGAGAGGCAGGGAATAAGCTGCAGTTCATCCCAGTTAGGGCTGGGAAGGTTGTGGAGCTAGGTTGGGTTTGAATCAGGAGCTGTTTCAGGCCCCAGGAACTATGATGCTTGGCAAGGTGAGGGTCTGGCCCTCCTTGTCTGGAGTTCTGGAGAGAGGTCAGGGTGGAAGATAGAGTCAGGGACCACGGCATGCGGCCCCCTGAGCTGGGCTGGAGCCCCCAGGGCCTGAGAGAGGGTAATGAGCTCCAGGGCACTGTGTGTTTGGTTTTGTGTGCCAAGCGCTGTTAGTACTTCCAGTGTTCCCTGTCTCTGCCACAACCAATGAGGCAGGGACTGTTATAGCTCCCATTTTATAGATGATATACCTGAGGGCCAGGGTTTGGGTAAATTATCAAGATCACATAGGTACTAAACGGTTTAAATCATTGCACATAGTGGACTTTCTAAATTGTGGACCTAAGACTGTGATGGTGGGGCACCCACTGAATCCTTTTTTTAAAATAATTTATTTATATATAAATTTCACATCTCTGTGATCTCTGGGGCTCACCCCCCCTCCCTGACCATTCCCACCCTGTCCCCCCAACCCCCAGGTTGTGTACTTCAATTTGGTTGTTGGCTTGTTTTGTCTTTTCTTCATGGATTTTTGTTTATCTTTCCCATGTCCCATATAATAGTGAAACCATTTAGTTTCTGTCTTTCTTTTTGACTTGTTTCTGCTAATATGATTTCTTCTAAGTGCATCCACGTTATCATAAAATCATCCAATTTGTCGTTTTTAATTGATGAGTAATATTCCATTGTGTATACATACCACATCTTTTTCATCCAGTCATCTGTTTTTGGACATTTTGGTTGCTTCCATGTCCTTGCAGTTATAAATAATGCTGCAATAAACATCTGACTACAGGTGTCCCTTGTACCCACATTGAAGTCTCCTTTGGGCAAATTCTTAGGATAGCAATTACTGGGTCAAATAGTAGTTCTATTTTCATTAATTTGAGGACCCTCCACAGCTTTCCATAGAGGTTGAACCAGTTTACATTCCCACCAGCAGTGTAAGAGTGTCCCCTTCTCTCCACATCCTCGCCAGCACCTGTTGTTGCCTGTTTTATGGATGTGGGCCATTCTTACTGGTGTAAGGTGGTATCTCATTGTGGTTTTGATTTGCATTTCCCTTATTGCTAGTGACGTTGAGCAATTCTTCATGTGCCTGTTGGCCATTTGTATTTCCTCTTTGGAGAAGTGTCTTTTCAGTCTCCCCCACCCCCCCCATTTTTTGATTGGGCTTCTTGTTTTGCTTTTGTTTAATTGTGTGAGTTCCTTGTGGATCTTTGTTATTAAACTCTTATCACTCTTGTGGAGGGCAAAATTTTTTTCCCTTTCAGTTGGGCTTCATTTAGTTTTTTCTTTCGTCTCTTTTGCTGTACAGAAACTTTTTAGTTTGATATAGTCCCATCTGTTTATGTTTTCCTTCAATTTTTTGCCATCAGTAGATTTTTCCAGAAAGGGGTTTCTGAATTGTACTTCCTGAAGTGTTTTTCCCAAGTTCTTTTCTTTTCTTTATTTTTTTTTAGAGATGGGGTGAAAATTTTATTTTATTTTATTTTTTTTTTACCAATATCTGCTTTATTATTATTATTTTTTTACATCATTTCAGTCCCTGGGGGTCACCCTACACCATCACCTCCCCTCCCCGCCCGCTCCAGCTGGTCCCCTCTCTCCCCTTGTGTGGTTTCATTTGGTTGACCATATATTAGTGAAACCATCATTCTAGCAGAAACGAGCCAGATAGAAAGGGACAGAAACCAAGTTATTTTCTATGTATGTATTGGTTTCAGATCTGACATTTAAATCTTTTATCTATTTTGAGTTGGTTTTTGTACAAGGTGTGAAGATGTTGTCTTGGTCCATTTTTTTTGCAGATCTTAGTCCAATTTTCCCAGCACAATTTATTGAAGAGGCTATCTTTGTTCCAGTGTAAGTTTCCCCCCCTTTGTCAAAGATTAGTTGACTAGATACATGTGGTTTTGTTTCCGAGCACTCAATTCTGTATCATTGGTTTGATTGTCTGTTGTACCAGTACTACGCTGTTTTAATTATTATGGTCTTATAGTATAACTTGAGGTCTGGGATAGTTGGCCCTCCATTCTCTCTTTTTTTGGCCAGGAGGCTTTTTGATATTCGAGGTTTTTTATTATTCCATATGAACTTCTGTAATTGTTTTTCTGTCTCTTTAAAGATGTCATTGGAATTTTTATAGGAATTACATTTAATCTGTATATTACTTTTGGCAGAATGGCCATTTTGATGACACTAATTCTTCCAATTCATGAGCAGGGAATGTCTTTCCATACCAACTGAATTTTTAAAGTGGAGAAAGGACTCAGAGCTGTGGGTGAGGAAGAGGCGCCTGGAACCTGGGACTTCTGAAGACAGAGGTAGAAAGCAGGGAGGTGTACCCTCCACCCAGTGCGGGGTGGAATCAGGGCTTTTCTGAAAAGGTGAGAACCAAATTGTGGGAAACCTAGTCTAATAAACTGAATGTTTTTGTGTCTTCTTACCCTGTTTCCCAACTCTGCAGTTCATAGGTTGAAGTCCTAACACACAGTGTGGCTACATTTGAATGGGGCTTATAAGGAAGTACTTAAGGTTACTGAGGTTATAGGGCAGGGTCCTGCTTCAATGGGATTAATGTCCTTATAGGAAGTATTCCTTATAGGAAGTATTCACCCCACTCACTCCCTATACATACACAGGTGGGAAAATGCCCTCATCAGAACCTTTATTTTGGATTTCTGTTCTCCAGAACTGTGAGAAAATAAATGTATTAGGTAAGCCTCCCAGGTTGTAGTGGCTGTGATGAATAGACTAACACATCCGAACCCTGTTATTCTGACTTTTTTTTTAGTAATCATTTTGTTTGCATATTTATGTATATATGTATATAGATATAAATATATCACATCATTGCATGCCCCAGGGTTCTCCCTCCACCTTATTACCCGTGAACCTTCATCTTGATCTTATGCTTCTCCCTTCCCTGATTTTATTGTATTTTTTTTTGTTGAGACTAGGTCTCGCTATTTTTGCCCATGGAACCGCAGGCTCTCGTTGCCCGGGGTACCACAGACTCAAGCAATCCCCAGCCTCAGCTTCCCAGGTAGCTGGGATTATAGGCACGCACCACCACACCCAGCTATTTTTTTGGAACTAGGTCTCGCTACGGGCCCCAGGTGGGACTCCAACCGCGATCCCTAGCCCTGGCCGCTTCATAGGCTGAAGTTTACAGGCACGAGCCACCATGCCCGGCCTTATTTTATTTTTTTGAGACCAGGTCTCGTTTTGCCCGGGGTAGTCCCGATTCTGCAGATTCAATTGATCCCCAGCCTCAGCCTCCCAGGTAGCTGGGATTATAGGTGTCCGCCACCATGCCCAGCTGCTTTTTTGAGACCAGGTCTCACTATGTTGCCTGGGTAGTCTCGAACCCATGAACTCTGGTGATCCCTGGCCTCTTTGCCTCTCAGAACTTGGATTACAGACATGCGCCACCACACCCAGCTCCTTCCCTGATTTCTTATTCTGATTTTTCTTGAACTGAATCTCCTTGCTAGGCTACAAGACCTGATAGTTTGGTAACTGGCCCCTTAAGGGATGTCTGTTTTCCCCCTTCTAAATAATTCAACACATCTGAATGGACCAGCAAGCCATTGAGCAATTATCTAGTGATTAGCTTCCTTATAGAGTCCAGAGAGAACTACTGGAAGAAAATTGGTAAATTCTTTTCATTCTTAATAAAACCTAACATTATCTTGCTAATGCCTGATATTAAGAGTTCAAAGTCATCTCGATACCATTGATCTTCAAAGGAAGTGATTTCCTAATTTATTTGATAAGGTTTGAAAAAGTGCGGGTGAGGTTCCTTTCAGATGGGAATTATATTTTATATTTTATTTTTGTTTTGCTTTTTAATCTTTTAAGTGTTTTTTTTTTTGGAACCAAAATGATGTTTCTTTTTTCTTTTTCCTTGCATTTTAATGCCCCAGAGTATGGTGGAAGGATGCAAACAAATAACAGAAAAGATCCTTTTATAGCATCATTTTCACTGTTCAGAAAGAAAGAAAAAAACATTCCTATAGTATTGAAAAGTTCAAAGGTGAAATAATTTCATCTTCTTCAGTAAAAATTTCTAAAAAGCTCTCTGGTGTCCAGTGACAGAAAGATCAGTCCCAGTTTCTGGACACATGGCTCACTGAGGCAGAAAGGTGGGGCTGCCAGAATATTAACCACCTCCCCCTGCCTCATGATGTATGTGTGGGAGTCCTAGCCTGAGCCCAGAGATGGGATGGTGCAGCAGCCTCCTGAACCTTGCCCTGGTGCCCATCTCTGCTTCTTCTTCCCCTTTCCAGAAGCCTGGAAAAAAGTAAAAATGACATGGCAGTGAACAAAGTGCAGCATGTATTTAGGATCACTGCTGGGAGAGCATCTTAGGACTAAGAAAAGCTTTGACAGCTTTTACTACAAGTGGGGGGGAAAAAGCAGCCAGAAAGTGCTGCCACAAAAGAAAGTATCCAGACTGCTCTTATTGGAACCCTGGTGGCCTGGGAGGTCAATTACTGCTCCCTTTTCCAACACACTGAACCTCGGGACTAGGTGTGTTGGCTGCAGGTGGATAGAGAGCCACAGACCACAAACCTAGCCCAGTTCTGGCTATAAAGTCACCTGGCACCAACAGGTGACATGACGGGCACGTGCTGTCCAGATGGGACTTCAGTTCACCAAATGCTTTTACCACGTGGCTGAGCTCTCTAGTCACCCTGGCCTCCTCCCCTCTTGGAGGTCCTTTGGGTGTGAGCCTCTGAGGGCCCAGGGAAGCGAGCATCCTTATTTCTGCCCTGGTCTGAAGAGCCAGTTATAAAGGCAGTGCCGAGAGATGTGTCCAGTGTGTCAGCTTCTTGGGAAGGGGGTGTCTTGGGGATCCTGATGCTTTTTCTCCTTTCCTGAGAAAGCCCTTTCTCAATAGAGATGAGTTGTCAGCTGCTCTTGTAGCCCCTTAAATTGATTTTGGCTCTGTTCATTATAGGCAGCTTCTCTGTGAAGAACCCAAATAAATCTTAGTCAGGGAGTGTTTAAAATGGCAAATTTCAGAGTAAAGGTTTAACAAAAAACCATAAATAAAACTTCAGAAGTAATGGAAGTGTTTATAAGCATCCGTGGACTTCCGCACAAGAACAATGAGCGAGGTTCAGGGCGGAGAGATTGACGGAGCTGTTTTGTTTGCCAGGAGAGAGAATATCCATCTTTATTTGGCCTCTGCTCAGAGAGACAGGGCCTGGAGACCGCAGGTGTGACCATGCCTCCGGGGCTGGGATCGCAAGGGGGCATCCACTTGCTGTCAGGGAAGAGACAAGCGCAGTTTGAGAGGCTTTGGTGGGAGGTCAACTTGAACTGACCAAAGAACCAGGGCCTCAAGGCCACCAGGTTCCCTGCTGCATGCCTTGCATGATGGGAAGGTACTAACAGCATCACATAATTACATCATATGAGCAGCAAGTCTGGGGGCATTGCAGCCATGTGGACAGATTCCATTTCCCCACTGAGTGGTTTGTGACACACCAAAATCTATGAGTCAGCCAGAGAGGGGCCATGCATCCTTACTCCCAGTGCATTCCATCTCTCCTCAATGTCTGGGCAGACATGTCAGTGGGCTAGGGTTTACATGCCCTCTGTTCCCACTGCTGCACACAGCGAAGGTGGGCGTGGAGGAAAAAGTCATGGTGACTGTCATTCATTTATTCATTCATGCATGCATTCATTCATACCTTCATTTATTCATTCAATAAGCGTTTATTGGGTACCAGCTGTGTTGAGTTCTATGCTAGGTACGCCACAGTGAATGTACACGTTTGGCATGAATTCTAAGTCTAAGGGTAGCCTAGCAGGCATGACATAAGCAGGTGGGCAGAGTTTTCTAGAGAATGTGAAGTTGAGCTGGGTCCTCAAGTGCAGACAGTTTGGGGAGGACAGATGAGGGGCAGTCAGCACAGGCCCTCTGGGGTGAGTGTGGGGGTGCTGGGTAGACTTGGGCCTGCAAACCAGAGAGCAAGTGGGCAGCTCCTGGCACTGTCACCTGGGCTGGGCTTCCTCTGGAGCTTGGGGTCTTTTGGCTGCAGTCAGGATCTGAAGTGCAGGCCTCCCTGCTGGAGGTGGAGTGGGGAGGTGGGAGGGGGCAGCTCCCCTTTCCTGCTATCCTTTTTCTGTTTCCTTCCTTCTCAGAAGTCAGTGTGGGCCCCTCCTCCTCCAGGGAACTGTTGCATATAAAACTCTGATTCCTGCACAATCATCAGCCTGTATCAGGCAGATGTAGTTGGGACTGTGATCCTCATTCTTGTTTGTCCTTTTGCCTCGTGTCCCCCAGGCAGTCTGGGTTTTCTGAAGAGGGTCTCCCAAAGACCCTAACCCAGCTTAGACATATGGCGAGTGTTGCCAGGCAACACAGAGCAGCCCCAGTTTCAGTTAGGTTTGAATTTCAAATAAACAAGAAATCTGATTTTAGCATGTATTTCTCCCAAGTATTACATGGATGGTAACATGCAATACTGGGGGCATAATTTAAACTGACAAATTCTTGTCCAGCTGACATTCAAGTTTAGAGGGGTGTTCTTTTCTTTTTTTTTTTTAAGCTATATCTGGCAACCTAACCCTAACAGCTTTGTTTATTGGTTATGGAAACTCAAGATCCATCGGATTCACTTAGCAGGATACAATGGCACAGAGATTGGGAGCCTGAGCCCTGGCTCCACACTGCTTAGCCTGGTACCTGTCTTTCTCAGGTACTAACTACAGAGCCTTAATCCAGTTACTTGACCCTCCTCCCAGGCTCAGTTCTCTTATCTTGAAGTGGGTATGGTCCTGATCTCACACCTGGATAGTGCAAGCTCAGAAGACACACTGAACAGCCTCAGTAGAGTAGTGGCCACCACCATTACCACCACCACCACCACCACCACCACCACCACCACACTGTCATCATCATCATCATCATCATCATCATCATCATCATCATCATCATCATCATCATCATCATCACTGTTGCTGGTGGTGCTGTAACCTCTGGAGGCAGCAACACGGGTACCCTATTGCTCCCCCAGGAATAGCAATTTGCTCCCTCAACTCTTATTTATCCAGTGGTGGGCCACTCTGGGAGCTCCCTGCTCTCCCTTCTCCCCTGAGGGTGTTTCCCAAGAGAAGTATCCTAGTCCCATCAGGCCCCCGTCCCTGCTGGAAATGGTCCTGCTTTGCCCAGCACAGCTCTCTTCATGCCCACAACCACAACTCCGGCAGCAAATCCTTTGTAGACTTTATAATGGGACATAGATCATTACAGATGGGACTCAGGTTTTACAAAATGTTTTAGGAGGTAGATAAATTAGATCATGAAAAGTGCATAAGGGACATCAATTATGCAGGAGCCAGAAGAATGATTATAAAGTGATCTGGCCTCTGTTTTGGCCCATGAAACATTTAACGGTGGCCATTAAAGTGGAAAACATCCCTCGCTCCCAACTTCAGAGAAGTGGGATGGTGTGGGATGCAGCTTTGCCCAAGGGAGCTGTGAATGGGGGCTGCTAGTGGTGGTGGTGGTGGTGGTGGTGGTGGTGGTGGCAGTGGCAGTTTTTTATTGTGGGTATCTCAGGAGTAGAAAGGCTACCTGGGAAGGATAAAAAACTGGGACTGAATTTGTTTGGGTGAGGAAGAGTCCTAGGGGTCTGGGACCCCGGAGGGGAAGGAGGAGGGCAGAGGAAGGCTGGCTGAGAGGCTCTCCTGGGTCAGCTTTTCAAATGCTAAGGCCCTTAAGCTCACATCATTGCATTATTTCTGCAGTTAGAGATAATGATAGCTGGCATTGTCTAAAGCTTCTCCTGGTGAAATGCCCAGGTCTAGTGCTCTCTCTTGTTTAGCCTCACCACTCAGCGGGTGCTGTAGCTGAGGTCCAGAGAGATTAAGTGATATGCCTAGGGTCATAGATCTGGTAAGAGATGGAACCTGGATTTGAATCCTGCCTGGGAGGTGTTTTCCTAAGCCTGCCTGTGAGCCCACCATACTAGAACGGGGTGTGGGGGTAAGATGGGGGTTATGGGAGTGGGAAAATGCTATGGAAGAAATGACCCCATGAAGGTGATTTCATTTTCTCTTGGAATCTGACATCAGTCAAGCTGCTATAACTTTTCTTGAACTAAAGCTAGACTGGAGAGGGAAATACTTCCCCAAACCACTTAAGGATGCTTGCATGCTGAAAAGGACAAGGTAGCGCAAAAGATAAACGAACAAAAAGGCCCAGGGCTGGCTCAGTCATCTGGTGAGCTGACAGCTAGAAAGGAACTTGGATTTTGCTCCTTAGGCGTTTGTACACAGTGGAAGGGAAGTTGAAAAGGTATTGCCCGGAGCCCGAACTAGATGCGATTCCACTGTGAAGGGAAGTGGAGGATGTGTGAGTATCTGTGGGGCTGGACTGGGTTGTATATAATTCATACATAGATGTCACTAATTTACTACTCAAACCCAAATCTTCTTGAGAGTGAAAGGTATTGTTTTTATTTATTTATTTATTATTTTAAAAAATTATTTATATATATATTTCACATCATTGTGATCCCTGGGGGTCACCCACCACCTCCCCTCCCTGGCTGCTCTAGTTGGTCCCCTCCCCCAGTTGTGTACTTTTGTTTGGTTGTCCATATAGTAGTGAAACCATTTGGTTTCTGTTCTTTCCCCTCTGACTTGTTTCTGCCAATATGATTTCTTCTAGGTACATCCATATTACCAAAAAATCATCAAATTTGTTATTTTTAATGGATGTGTAATATTCCATTGCATATATATACCACATCTTTTTCATCCAGTCCTCTGTCTTGGAGCATTTGGGTTGTTTCCATGTCCTTGCAATTATAAATAGTGCTTCAATAAACATCCGAGCACAGGTGTCCCTTTGTACCCAAACTAAGGTCTCCTTTGGGTA
Organism: Uropsilus gracilis; assembly: GCA_004024945.1. Lineage (NCBI taxonomy): Eukaryota > Metazoa > Chordata > Mammalia > Eulipotyphla > Talpidae > Uropsilus > Uropsilus gracilis. The sequence continues at coordinate 75,076 of PVHY01001527.1, read as the reverse complement.
GATTCCCAGGAGAGTGATTGCTGGGTCAAATGGTAGCTCATTTTCATTAGTTTGAGGGTCCTCCACACAGGTTTCCATAGCAGCTGGACCAGTTTACATTCCCACCAGCAGTGTAAGAGTGTTCCTGAGAGTGAAAGGTATTGTTAAAAATTGCCTCAGGATAGTAGGCTTTAAGCTGGGACTATTTCTGTATTTGTCATTAACAGTTTTTCAGCTGAAGGAATGTTATTTGATAACATTGTCTAATCCAGGCATATTTGAGGCACATGATGCTGCTGGTCTCTGAGGAGCAGGACTCTGTCTGAGTTATGTCCACGTTTAGAATTGTATAGTGGGTTACTTCACTGTATGGAGCCTGGTTGTGAAGTGAAGAGGCAGAGTAGGTATCTTGGAAGAGGAAAGACACAGAGCTCCTTGCAGGCTCTGTTATATGTGTTGTATGTCTGTAGTATGTGTATATGTGTGGTGTATGGTATAAGTGGGTATGAGTGTGGGGTGTGCTGTGTATGAATGTGTGTGTTATATGTGTGTGTGATGTGTATGCGTGTGTGCAGTATATGTGTATGTGATGTGGGGTGTGTTTTTGTGTGTGGCACCAGTGCTGAGAACTGATGATCTGAAGCAATCACTGGAATTATCACAGACTGAAGAATCCCCCGCAGCTGAGACCCAACCCCGATAGAGACTTCCAGGGCCCTTCCTGCCACCAGGAAGGAATGTGAGGCCTGACTCCAAGCTCACTCTGGGCTCTTTGGTTGGACCTCATGACCTGGTAGGATGAGACCTTGAACAAACTGCTGTCTTTTCTGAGAGCAAGAGGGAGGTCTGGGGACAGGGACTCAGGTGCCTGTTAGTGGACATGAATGACAAAGCTGAGCGGCTCTCCATTGTTCTGGATCTTGGGCCTTGTGAGCCACAGTGAACTTCATAGATGTGGCTGCTGCTGGCTCTCCTACCTGATATCTCCCAGCTCTGCCACCAGAGAGGGACTGAAGTCATCCTTCTGGTCCCAAAGCTCATAGGGACGTGCTGTCATTGGCTTTTCTTGGTCTGTCCCTGGTCATTCCCTGGGGGGTGGTAGGCATCTCTGAGCACCTGGCTAAGGTTAGAGATCTGATTCTGGTCATTTGCAGTCGCTGGAAGTGACAGAAAGACAAAAGATGGCAGCTCCACCTCCTACCCTGGGATTGCAGAAGGGGAGGTGGTGATTCCCTGCAAGAGGGGTGCATTTTCCAGAAGAGGGACAGATGAGGCAGAGAAGGCTATGTGGGCCAGTACACATGTCTCCCACAGCTGCACAGCCACAGGTCTAAGGGGGTCTTTGCTCTTCCATGAGGGGCCAGTGTCTGAGTTACTGGCCAGTCTAAATATTTCCCCACAGACTTGTGGGCATTTAACTTTCTTCTATGAATCGCCTGTCTGTGACCTTTGCCCATTCTCGGTTGCTGTGTCTGAGCATTTCAGAGGAGTGGGTGAGTGGCTCTGACTTTGCTCTCCTCTAATGCGTTTGGTGGGGGGTTATGTCAACTGTGTTTACTCCTGCTTAGAAACAACCCAGCTGAGCCTTCAGGAGACCAATGTGGAAATTCAAGAAAAATGCTCTCTCCTTAATCAAATTTCTCTATTATGAATGGTTATGCAATATTTTATATGAGAATTATAATTACTGATTAAGACCAATATCAATTGCCCCAGATAATCAGAGTGTAGCATAATTAGGAGTTACTTAGAAACCCTCTGTGAGTTGTCTGTAGCAATTTGGGAATTGCCATAATTATGGCCAGCTGAGCTGGGAGGCGGGCTGCTGGCTGGGTGGGCACATGTATGTCTGTGTCAACGCTGAATGTATGGGCGGTGTAGCCTCGGGGTGGTGGGAATCACCCTGTGCATGCTGGGGGTTCCCCTGAGGCGAGCAACAGGTGAGCTGTCTGCCTGGAGGCTGGAGTGGTGGGCTGTGCTGCACCGCCTCGCTCCTGGCATAGCAGGCTCTGGGTTAATGGGGTCTCCCTCTGAATGGGAGCATCTGTCCGTATGCTCCATCCCTCCAGCTTCCCCGGTTTCCCTTTTTGCATCTTGCTCCTGCTTCCTCCCACCCAGCCACTACCAGCTAATCTGCAACATTTCTTTCTGAGAGTGGGGTCTGGTGAACATGCCACAGTGAGGGTGACAGGCTACCAGATGTCTGGACCACATTAGCATCCCACCCACTAGCATGTGGAATTTGTGGGAGCAGAGAGGGATTTAAGTCCTGGGCCCCCTGTTTGAGTGGGTGAGTGCTGTGTCACTCCTGCCTGGAGAGCCTTCCCCAAACCTGGATAGCATCTTCCTCCTCCAAGTCACCACAGGGATGAAGAGTATGCAGAGGGGAGCCCTGGGAACAGAGCAAGGGGCCCACGCACACACTCTCCTGGCCTCTGCTCACAGCACAACGGGAACTGACTTTTGGTTGGTTCCTACCAGTGTGGGGCTTTGGGTCAGTGACTGCACCTCTCTGAGGCACAGTTCCTCACCTGTGAGCAGAGGATGTGGGGATGCCCCTTGCTTGTGGCTGCCTGGCCCTGGCTACATGTCTCTGCTGCAGTTCAGCTCCCTAACACGTCTCTGGGGATCGTCAGGCACTTCACCGGATTACTGGGAGGGTCAAGTGTGCTGTTAGGGACTCAGAGGGCTCCTTGTTGCATGTATTTAGCTTCCACTTTTGGAAAGTTCATATCCCTCCCCTTCCCTTTTTACATTATACCTGTATTAGTCATGAGCCCCCTTCCTAGTCTCATCAACTATTAGATCGAGTGGAAAGAGGCCAATCCAGTTATATGCCCACCAGGAATCGAATTAAAATGTCAGTCTCTACTGGAGGCCGTGGCTAAAAGTAGTGGAAAAATAATGAACAATTAACACCAAACATAGGTGTCGCCATCTGTTCTGCAGCTGGTCGTGAGGCAGAAGCTGGTCATCACACCTTTGGTTTTTCACCCACCATTCCGTGTCCAAAGACCCTCTGGGCTGGGTGGTATTTTTTTTGTTTTTGTTCTAACTTGAAATCCAGTCTTTGTTCCTATTGGGTCAAGGTTGGTGAGTACATGAGCAGCCTTTGTTCTTGTTCCTGTGACACACTGCAGCATGGGTCTATGGGTCAAGGACTAGAGTGATTTGGGGGACAAGGTGACAGGCATACTCAGTGACAAGTCAGTTATCAGGACCCTGCTGTGCCACTGTGCCCACTGCTGCAGGTACCTCTGGGACATAGATGTCCACACGCAATCTCTGAACACGCTCAGCAGTTCTTCCACCTACCTGTCTTTTCACCAGTGCTTCAGTCTTATTCTGCAGTTTTGGCCAGCCTCCTACCTGTTTGTGATTGGCTGATTAGTGCAAATTTATCAGACTCTTTCTGCTTCCATGTGATGTGGGCAACTGCATATTTTCCCTAAGTTTCTGCCAACTGGCATGTACTTTCTGCCAATACCTCTGGTATCTCTTTGGGTATAGTCCTTGAGTGGGACTGCAGTGTACTTTAATTCGCTTGTGACCTTTTTCTGCAAACGGCACAACTATCAACAATGCTTGGCTACTTTCCTCTGTTACCTTATTGGTGACAGGTGGCTGCTTGGAGGTGTAGGTGTGGGTAGGCAGATGGGCAGATGCCATAGGAGCAGATCTGAGTCCCCAGTCCCCCTTGCAGTGGGCTTCTGCTGTGTGTGTCCAGGTCCCGGCTCAGTGCGTCCCAGGGCTCTCAGCTGGTGGTGGTGGCTTGTGTCCCAGAGTCACTTCTGTCCTATGATATGATGTTCGGTGTTTCCCACAGTTTCATAGGCAGTCATTATAACAGCCATTTATAGACTGTTATTAGCAGGATTCTTCTTCTAAAACCATGGATATGTGCAGTAATTTTCCCATGACACCTTATCTGAGGTGTTCTGTAACACCTCTGTCTCCACAGACATTTCTAGTCTAACTGGAAGTGCTGGATCACCAAATAGCAGTGTGACACAGCACCTGCTGGCCAAGACCTTCAGGGACATTTCTCTTGATCCAGCACCCTCTCAAAGTCAGATGACTTGCCGATGATTCAGCCAGGGTCAGAGCCTGAGGCCTGAATGTGATGTTTCCGCCATTAAAGCACAAGCGAGTTGACAGTTCCTGAAAGCAAACTCCCCCCCCCCCCCCCCCCACGGGATTGTGCTGACACAGACCTAGGGAACTCTTCCTGTGTGGAGAGTGGTGGAAGGACAGCAGCATTTTTGTCACTGTAGAGGAAATATGCCATACTTTCTGGACCTTGGCCCCCATAGAGACTTCACTTTTGTATTAGGTCCTTGCATTTTTATAGGGCTTCTCACCCACCTTCAGGCATGCAGGTTGATATGTATGGCACTTATTCTTCCTCAGCAGGTCCAGATAGCATCATTATACCAATATAACAAACTGCTGCAATTTTCTATGGACTTGCAAGGTAATTAGGACTAATTGTGACAGCAAACAGACTAAATTGTGATAGGAAAGGAGAACTGATAGAACTTTGAGATAAGGCAGTGAAGGAATACTGCTATCCCTGCCACGTTTAAGGAAGTGGCCTCTGATTATTTTTATTGACTAGGGTTTGTTAGATTAGTCACTGTATGCCAAATTTTTATGCAAAGGAAATTTTTTTTTATGTGAAGATAAGGATCTGCTTCAGTTGGCAAGGAAATCTCAAGAGAATTAGGTCTTCAAAGTTCTCATCTACTTAAATGTCCCCTTTCTATGTATCAGGGTCTTAGATCTTCTATCCTAGGCCTTTTATTAAGCAATAAATAAAATTTCTCAGCCTCAGCACTGCTAATGTTTGGAGCTAAATGGTGTGTGTGTGTGTATGTGTGTGTGTGTGTGTGTGTGTGTGTGTGTATCTCCTATGTGTTGTGGGCTGTTTACAGTATTTCTGGCTTCTATCCACTATATACCTGCCCATCTAGACCATCTCTACTTGGCCTGTGGCAACTCAAAATATCTCCAGACATTGACACATCAGAGTGGCAAATTGCTGCCAATTGAGGGCCATTCTTTAGGGTAAGATATTTGGCGAAGTGACTTATTCTGTAATGCTTATATTCAGGTCTGGTACTTCAGCCTCAGTCATAACTGCCCTGTGACTATACATAATGAGGTACTCCCTAAAAAAAAAAAAAACAAACTGCAGAATAGTCTTCCTAATTTTCTACCTCTTCCACTACTCAGGCATTCAAGGTTTTCTTGTTGTCCTTTTCTCTGTGTGTTCTCCCTAGTGTGTGTAGAAGCAGTTGATGAATGCCAGGGTCTTTGTAATCACCTTTGTCACCATAGTGACAGAGAACCAGAGCCACTTCAGCTCCCAACACTTTGTCTTCTCTGTGCACTCCATCATCTGCCATCCACAGAGACCTGAGTGATCGCAATCACTCATCACTGCTTGCCACAGAGTAGCGCTATCTTATCTACCCTTGGAAAGGAGCTTGTCCATACTTTGTCAAAGAGGAGAGGACCCTTTTAGGGTCTGTTTCCTAGAGCCATGTCCAACACCAAGTATTATAAACCAAGAGAAGAACAACATACTCAGATAGTAAGTGAAGAGGTTAAGGGAAGGACTGCTAATCACTGTGGTGGCAGGGTGCAGGCAGCAACAGCAGCTAGGAAAAGCTGTAAGCTGTAGTGGTCTCTGGAGGGAAGGAAGAGGGTGAGGGGGTATTCCTGAAACCCATGAGAGCTGCAGACACAGGAGAGTGGTTTCTGGGTTGTAGACGTAGATGGAAATGTAGCTGTTGTAAAATTGCCACCTGGCAGGGCAGGGGAAGAGATGGGCAGGTAGTACTCTGACTTCTCGGCTTTCCTCTGTTCTTATCACCGTATGCCTTGTATTGACCTGGGAGCTGGGGGAAGGGAGGAAACCCAATTATTCATCCACAGAGGTCGGCCTCCCTGGGCACAAAGCAGGATCGGAGAATACTGGAAAGAGAAATGGAGGACAATCGAGGATAGTGGCTGAAAATATTTTTCTTTTTAATCTTGTAAACTTGTTTTGCAGAAATTTAATTTCCCAGTCCCCCAAAGAATTTTTAAAAAGTCACTTAATCATCTTTGAGTGGTATGTAATGAAGATGTGATTTTAATTTCAAATTGACATCAGTATTATTGAAGTTTATATTAGGAAGTTTATTCCACAAATACTTTAATGTTAATTATATATTGGAACAAATTAAACTTTTCCCATTTGCCAAGGGATAAATAATAATAAAAATATTGGCTAACCTTTGTGTTTTCTATATAATAGTTACCATAGTAAGAGCTTTCAGGCATTTGTTTATTTAATTTCTTTTCAATTAGTTATGCAAGAAAAAGCATGTTTTGCCAGCAAATTATGACAACTATCATGTTTGTTCAGGACTGAATGTATATTAAAATGCAGATTGAAATTTAACTATGATTTAACATCAGACAAAAGCTGCTTTCATGATCTAGTGTTTTGGTTTTCTGCATTTGTACTAAAAAGCACAAATAGCTCGTTTTGACAATGTTTGTGGTTTGTTTTTAATGACAAGATAAGAGAGAGGGCCTGCAGTATTTATGAGCACTTTGCCACAAAAAACCTCTTGCGTGTATGGGCTGATTTCATTCGCAACAAATGAAAAGCCAAATTGGAAATAATTGTCACAACATTTTCATTTTAAACGTTCAGATTTACAACAAAGATACCTGGATAGATTGTATGATATCTCATTCGATGACTGCGATTTGTTTATCTGGCAAAACATCCCAGGGTGATTTTATGGGATGAATGGTGACTTTTTTCAGTTCCTACTAATTTGCTGCATTTCAACCTCAGTGTTCGTTATCCTTCCTGATATCAGTGATCCAGTGTGAGTTAAATTAAACGATATATGACCAGGAATAGGACGTTTAACAGGAGTATAACTGAGTGTACCCTCTGCAAAGTCTGTGGATTCCAACACTCCTCACCAAAGTGTTCCCAGAACTTAGTGTGGTTGCACAGCTGTTTTGTAGAGGTGATGGCTCAGGACTTTCGATGAACTCCAGAGGGCTCTTCGAGCCTACAAAGAGTGAGAACCCCAGTAGTATAATCAGTGTAAACCCTAGGAGTTTAACAAAAGTATAACCACCAGGAGTGGTAATGGGAACTCAGTCAGCAAAGTTACAAATAAAGGAAGAAATCGATTTGTTACCTGGCTCATCTCATCTCCAGTCACTGCCATTCTTGGCTTCTTAGTGCACATTAACGAGGTCTCCAGCTCTTAAGGACTTATTTTACATAATCACCTTTTTTAAAAGATGGGAGTGGAAATGGCAGAGGACCCTGTCTCTCCCTGGCCCAGAGCTTTGCAGAAACCGTCTGTGGAGTTCCGTGACCTCCATCGGTCCACACTGGTTTTGTTCCACCTCTGCCGTGACTGTAGTCCCTCTGCAGGAAGCAGGATGGGGAGGCAGCCATGAGGTGGAGAATCGATGCCAAGAGGGCAGCTATCCTGTGGTCCAGACCTCTTTGAATATTCTATGAGAGGAAGAAAGCATCCTCGCTATTTGTCGTGTCAGCGCAGACCGAACGTCCCTTTCTATCCTTGTAAACTCTCTCCCCTTGTAAGCTCTGTTTGCTGTGGGCGAATTTAACGACCCCCTCCCACCGGGACCCCAGGTCCTCATTTCCCATGGCAGATGGGCGCTCCCCAGGCAGCTGAGACTGGGGCCATGGCAAAGGAGGACACTTTCGCCCCCTGGAGTCTAGACATGATTTTCCCTCGCCCGTCCCCAGGCCCATCAAGTAGACTGAGGTGTGAGTGCTTCCCATGAATGCGGAAAGCAGCCCAGAAGGGCCCCCTCAGAGGCCCGCCAGCAGAAGCCGACATGCGCAGGCTGCATCTTGGCTGGAGAAGCCGCATGCTTTTACCCAGCACTGTGCTGCTGCTCCACAGGCCAGGCCGGTGAGTCTGGCTGCTGGAGGGGATGCCAGGGAGCGCTGGCTGTCTTTCTAGAGTGTCAAGGTGTACCCCGCAGTGCAGTTAAGTTCCTCGCAGTAAAAGTTTTTCAAAGCCTTTTAAATTGGAGCTTTATTCTTTTCTCCCTCTGTAGAAGTTTCTCTGTTCTCTGAGGGAAGATTCGGCATGATCTTGTGCCTGGCTGGTGGCTCTGTCTGCATAGAAGATGAGCCTGGCCAGCAAGGGCACAGGGGTGGCACAGGCGCAAACTCTATACCAACAGGGAGCTCTCTCCACGGAGGGGCCCCCACAGAAGATCCCACGGCAGGTCCAACTTCTGGGCTCTAATGGTTCTGCTCAGAGCTGTTTCTCACTCACCCAGAGGGCGTGCTCGTCTGGCTCTGCTCTTCTGCCTCAGGCAAGGAACATGGGTTGGGGATGGTTGTGGCTTCTCTGGGCCCTGAGAGCTGGGGTTCTCATCCTTTGTGGGCTTGAAGGGCCCTCTGGAGTTCACCGAAAGTCCTGGACCATCACTTCCACAAAATCACTGTGCAGCCATGCTGAGAACACTTGGATGAGGAGCGTTGGAATCCACAGATTTGCAGAAGTATCCTTACTCTGAGGTTCAGGATGCTGAGCTGGGTAGGCTTGGTCCAGGAAGTTCACAACCCCTACCTGTGGAGAGGTGGGTGCTGGACCCCAATGTCAACCTGACACAGGTTACTTTCATGTGGAGAAGATTTAGTGGCTAAAACTCTTTTAAGTATTTCTTCCTTAGGTTCCCAACTTCTTTCTCCAGCTTCACTGACTCATATGCCTCCTTTTCTTCCACGGACACAAGTCTTTGTTGAAGTTCTCACCTGAGCCTTAGTTGAAATCCTCTCCCTGAGTAGCCATGACCATTCCTTCACCCTTTGCCAGTGATGTCCCAGCCATCAAGTATAACAACATGGATGTACTTAGAAGAAATCATATTAGCAGAAACAAGTCATAAAGAAAAAGACAGAAACCAAATGGTTTCACTAATATATGGGATATAGTGAAAAAATAAACAAAAGACTTGAGGAAAAGTCAAAACAAGCTAAGCACCAAACTGAAGCACACAACTCTGAGCAGGAGGGAAGGGGGGGATGAAGGAGGGGGGTAAACCCCTGGGATTACAATGTTGTGACATTTATATATAAATTAAAAAGAAAACAATAGCACAGCCTAGTTCAGCCCCCTGCTTACCTTTCTGGAAGGTTATGAAATTCTCCCATGTACCTCTGCACTTACTTGCCCCTGGAATCACCTGTGACCTCCAGGCTTAGAAACCTTGTTTGCTCCTCATTACCATCCTCCAGACTCCAAGTCAGGACCCTTAGCAGCAGATGCTGCCACTGCCTTGCTCATGCCCCTCAGCTCTCACCACAGCAGTAGGCACAGGTCCCCCATTCATCTGGAGAATCTGCATTTCCGCATGTCAGTGCCCATCAGCATGGGCGTGCAGTACGGCTGCCCAGCCAGCTCAGCCAGGGCACAGCACAGGCTGCAAGCTCAGGGAATTAATGTCTCCCCCACTGAGAGAGCAGCCTCAATAAATAAGTGATCCTGGCAGTTGATATAGAAATGCTTCAGCCTCCTTGTCCCCTGGATGGGCTAACTTTGAGGTGCATTTTCTGCTTTGGCTTCCAGAGTTGCCAGTAGGGTTTAACTCCCAGAGCTCCCAGGGCTGGTTCTTCTGAGCCACCTGGATCCACCTTCTAAACTACTTACACTCAGGTATTAGCACTGGATCTCCTGTTCTAGGAACCCAAACGAAGCCATCCTCTATTATTTTCCTCCTCTGTCCTCACTGTAGCCTCTGCCTTTCCCTCCCTATCTCCTGGTTCTTTCTGTGTCTTTGCTCTAGCCAGTCCTCCTAGGACATGTACCTTCTCTGCCTTCTGGAGTCCTGCTGTCAGTAGGTACATCTGTAAAGTGACCTCCTCCAGGAAGTCTTCCCAAGGAGCCCTCCCATCACACTCTCTGCAGACAGCCTTCTCTGCTTTCTGTTCTTGTTTATTGGTCCACATTTATGCCTGTGCTTTCTGGAGAAAGTGGGCCTTTTGTATGGTTTTATCCCCTGCATCTCCAACCCAGAACTTGCCACTTGGACCACCAAAATTTTTTTATTGAGCTAAACTCCCTCATCTCCCCTTGTTATTGTGACCCTCCCCTTCGCCTTCTTTGCAGAGACACCACTTTCGGGGCTTAGGGCTACAGGGCCCAGCATTCCTTGATGGAATTGAGTGGAGTCTTCTCCCCTGGACTGTCTTCCAGTTAGAGGCTAAGCATTTTTAAAAAATCAATTAAAAATCCAGCAGATCACCAGTAGATTCAGACCATTCAGAGAGTTATGGCTAGCCAGGTATAGTGTCTAAGTGCCTAAGGGGTGGAAACATACCAGGTTGGAAAATGCATGCCAGCAGCCCCTTATTTCAGGTGTTAGTAACTCTTTCTGTCAAGGGTCAGAAGTAGCAAGGTCCGTCTGTGTGAGGTGCTCATGGCCACACTCCCTCCCCCCTTCTTCTTTCCCTCCCTCCCTCTCACCCACCCTTTCTTCGCCCCTCCTTTTTTTTTTTTTTTTTTTAACAAGACTTTAAAGCTGTAAAAGCAATCTTCATTTAGTCAGTAAGGAATGGGTCAGGGCCAAACTTGCTGGTAACCGTAGCCTGTTGACCCTGCCTTGCCCAGCACTTCCTTCAGCCAGCAGTGCTATGTGTCTGCTCTGCCTGGGGCCTAATCCTGTTTTAAAAAGTTACCCTTCTGATGAGTCTCTGCTCAGGCTGGGCACCCAGCCTGGCAGGGTGTGAACTGACATTGAGATGTCAACCTGAGTTGACTGTGGTGTCAACTGTGGTCCTTGCCTGTACACTCTTGTTCCTCCTCTGCCCGAGTGCTCTCTGACAGTGTGGCCCTCCCAGCTTGCTGTGATTTTGGTGTCAGCCGGTTCTTTCCTAACCGATTGCCCTGTTCTCTGACTTGTCTGTGCGATGGTGAAAATCTGTGTTTCTGCTTTTACTTTGGGAACTGACTCCAGTTCGCCTGCCTCTAAGCTCTGGTCCTTTGCCACTTCCCCACTGCACCAACTTTGTGGCCTTCTTATTATTGCCTGCCTCCTCTGCTCTGCTATGACTCTGGCTCTGGCACCACCCACCTCACTCCACTTTGCTGCTGTCAGGAGCTATCTGGGACTCACAGCAGGCCTCTCTGCCCCTGGCACTTATAGTCACTTCCTCCCATGGCTGTCGCTAGGACTCAGCCACAGCACAGGCCTGGATCAGTTGGCCAGTGACTGGGAGGTGTCTGCATGCTGACTGCCATCTGGCACTGTTTTGGACTCTGTTTCAGGAGGGTTAGGGCTCTGTCCTGCCTTGCCCACTAGTGCCTTTGTGATGCATTAGGTCCATTTGTATGCTTCCCTTTTCACCTCAAAATGAAGCCAGTCATGCACTGGTTAATTTGGCCTTTGCAATGGATGATTTAAAATAAAATAGCATTTTCTGTGAAAAAAATCTCTCTGGTGCACAGAAACATGATAAATAGAAATGTGATGCCTTAAAGCTGCCCCCCCACCCTAGCGTTCTTTACTTAAAGTGACCCATCCGATGGAAACTCCCTCTAAAGAAGAGGGGAAATCATTTATAAGTCCCAAAGTTTCCCTCGACTTACAGAAGAGTTCATTGCCAGCTTTTATAAAGTCATGAGCTCCCTGAGTGCATTTTAAGTGGTTTTATTTGCAAGGTTTTGATTCAGGTATAACTTTCCTGGAGCAGAGGAGCTCATAAAGCAAAGCATATTCATGCTCACCTGGAGAAAATTGTTACCCCATGTATGTGAGGAAGAGATTATTTGCAAGTCTGATGTGGATGTTCTACCCCCAAGTCCCACGGGCAGTTCGCTCACACCCGAGAATGCAGATATCGCCTACTCTTTTATCTTAGAACGTTCACTTGTAAGGGTCTGTCTTTGGATTGCGGGTGAGCCAGGATCTGAGGCTCGGGTGGAATGTGGTTACGGCGCATGGGAGGATGGGCAGCAGGTGGTACTTGAACAGAATCCTTGGACACCTCCACCCTCTGAAGACCTGCATTCTCTGAAGACCTCCACCCTCCGAAGAGGACCTTGTGTCAGTTTTCTCTTTGCTCAGAGGTTCTTCACCTGGTGTCCTCAGCCCTGGTGGGGTGCACCTGTAGGGGATTTTTCTGATTTGCAAAGAATTTCGGGACCTTGAATGGCCTCAGCTGCAGCACACTCTCAGGGGGTGAGGCACTCCATAAGGGTGGGTCCTCATAAGGCTGGTTGTCTGTGGGGGTCCCAGCTCCTCGTGCAGGGTTGGGCCTCAGTGCATATTTGTGGGATGATTCAGTAAGTGAATGAGTAAAATGGCTGCATCAGAACTTGAACCTGGGCTGGGCTGGTCCCAGAGCAGGGCCGCTGGAGAAGGGAGGCTTTGATTTTTCAGGAAGCTGGGCTGGCCTCTGGGCACAGAGGAGGAAGGAAAGGGCTGTATTCACCAAAGACCCAAAGTGCAAATCAAAGACCCAGATCGCTGCCAAAGAAATCTCAAAGCAATAACCGAGGCAAAGAGTGCAAGAGGAAAGACAAATTGGATTTTCGGAGCCTCTCTTTGAGCAGTTACCTTTGTGCTGGGGAGGGTTTGGGCTCTGGCCAGCCCTGGGTTCAGAGGCGGGGAATGTGGTGCATAGGACTCAGGAGGCAATGTAGCAGCCTAGGCAGGGTCTGCCTGGGCACCGCCTCTGGTGGGCAGAGCACAGGCTAGGCTGCTACCATGCTGTTCTGTTTCAGAAGTGCAGCCAGAGGCTACACGGGTGCTGAAGGAGGCAGTCCACTGAGACTGGAGGGCACAAGCCCGAGGTTCTGGTCTCTGGGCCAACTCTGACTTGGGCACATGGGATTAATGGCTTCCCCCTTTGGATTTCAGTCTGTCTTTCAGGACAAGGGTTGCTCATGTCTTTTTGCTCTTCCCAGGGTGAGCTGAAGAGGCAGTACTGCGTTGTGACTATGTTTATAAACTATCAAATGCAGAAGGTATAAGGGAGCTGGGGAAACATGGACCTAGTGTATGGGTCAGGGTCCCCCTACCTGGGTCCCTGATCTGTATGGTCACATCCCATGGTCAACTGGCCAAAGCAGCTGGTCAGAGCATGGGCAGGAACCTGGGAATGCATGGCGGGGAGGTAGAGGGTTTGTGGTTCTGTCACAAGAGACTCATTGGTTATTCCATTGAATTTATGAGGCAAGTCATTTGTCAAGAAAGTTGAAGGAGGAACCAGGTCTTCATCTGCATCCTAAACTGATGATCTGTTCCTTTTTAGAGAATGAGAGTCAGTTACTAGAGCCACCTAATTAATCCCAAGATGCTGAGCCAAGCAAGACCACCTTAGCATACTCATGCTGGCAGAACAGATGCCAGCTCTTCTTGAAGAGCCTGGCCTGTCCTGGTGTATAGTTGTATTCTAGTTAATAGAGGGATTTGTAGCCTAAGAAGCTGGGAATTTCCTGGTGCAAAATTCTGACTGGTATGTGAGTGATTCTCAGTACTGCCAGCACTCCAGAAGTTGGGTTGGGACTGAATAATCCTCCAAATTGTGCTCCAAGAACCTGAGGTCGTTTCCAAGGGAGACAACAGAGCTTTCAGGAATGGGACTTGGGTTTCTGGGTTAGAGATTTAGTGCTGTCCTATTTATAATGCCAGGATATGGAAACAACCTAAATGCCCCCAAACAGATGAAGGATCAGAGAGTTGTGGTATATTTACACAATGGAATATTATTCAAATCAAAAGACAAAGTTGATACATTTCTGGCAATGTGGATGGAGCTAGAAAGAATCATGCTAGTGGAACTAAGCCAACAAGCAAAAGAGAAATATCAGATGGTCTCACTTATATGTGGGATATAGGGAAAACAGAGAAACAGAAGGATAAGAAAAAGTTAAAACTAACGAACTGACAGTAGAACTAAAGCGTAAAGCAAGGGAGGGGGAGGTCAGGGGAGGTTGGGGAGGTCAGGGGAGGAATGGGCACAGGAGCTTGGGATGGCAGTTCATGGGTGTCAGGGTGGTAGGAGAACCTTGGGGTATACAGTGATGTAAAATATATATTATATGTGCATTCAATTAAAAATAGTAATAAATAATAAAATAAAAACATAACTACTCAGAAAAAAATAAAGTGGAGTAAAATGATAACTGAATAAAGTTGTCAATGTTTCTGAATGTTCGTGTTAAGCAAATAACCACGTGGAACAAAAAAGGATCTGGAACTATTTCAAGAAATAAATGAAATATATCTTGACTACTAAAAGTTAGAGAGAGTGAGAGAGATTTAGTGCTGTCTTGCTTAGAAGCAAGAAGAGATGGTCGTTGTGGTTGCCTTGCCAGCATCTGGCAGCCACATGGTCTGGCAGCCACATGGATTGAGTGGCCCTGATTGGTTATTTAGAGAATCATTTAGGGAAATAATTTAAGGAAATCCTAACCACTCCCCACCCTCACCCCCCATGGAGAAATATATGGAGAACATATATGTCCATTCAGAATAAAGCTTTGGGTTTTGGTTCAGAGGTCTCAGAAGTAGTACTTTCCTCCTGGATATAAAAACTGAAGCACAAAGTCCCAGTTGCTGTTGGCGGCCATTTTGTGATCATGAGGGAAGCTGAAGACTAAATTAACACATAGAGGGCACCTGAGCAGATATCATCACAAAAAAATAGAACAGAATGTCCTGGAGACTGTTAGTTGCTGACCCACACCTGACACCTCTTTAATCCAGTCATCACAGATCTTCAAGAGCATTGAGAGGCCCTCTTTGCATTGTTGGGGCACTTTGGAATACTCGCCCGTGGTTTGTAGCGGGCTGGAGATAGTTTAGCTCTAGAAGAATCCAACCTGAACATTAAGGTTTGTTCTTCAAATGGTCTGTGAACTGGAAGCTACTAGTGAATTGAGAAAATAATCTCTTCTCAGTTGTGTTCTTTTCTCCTGAAGTTAATTATCCATAAGTCTTAGAGCTCACTCTGGTACTTAAAATTGCACAGTTCCTAAGCCCGTATGTCAGGGGAAGCCAAACAAACAGACTTTGGTTTTACAAATCCTTAGACGTTTCCACAAAAGCTCCCTTAACTGTCTCTGACAGTAAGAAAATTAATAGATGCAGCTGACAATGTGTAAAATGAACATGTGTGGCATGGTCTCTGAGGATAACATAACGTCTTCACTAGAAACGACGGGTGTGATGTGGACTAGTGGCGCACGAGATGGATGGCTACATAGCTTGCCATGGGTTAAATGACGTTATTATGGACTCTTTCAGTCAGGAAATAGTTGTCAGGCACCTATCGCCAGCTTAGTACCCCACACGCAGGGCACCCAGGAGTCCAGGAGTGCTGGATGACATCAGAGAAGGTGAAGACATTCTGTGACCTTGAAGAGTTACCCTGTCAAGTTAGGAGAGAGGGCACACGTGCGAGCCAGTGAGGGCACACAGGTGTTATGGTCTCCCTAGCCTGGAAGAAGGAAATGGTTGTTGGGAAGCTGGGCATTCTCAGGGGAAATGGGGCTTGAATTAGGCTTCAAAGGAATTGAGCAAATTATTATTTGGACTGGAATTATGTTTTATCGAATGAACCCTGTGCAGCCATTCATTGGCTAGGGCTTGCAGATTTTATTTACCGAGAATGTTGGAATAAAATTTATTATAACAAGAATTGGCCTGCCCTGTATTTGTCCTATATTTAAAACATGTAATTTTTCACAGTAACAGCAGAGAACATGAAATTTAAATGCAGGCTTCTTTATGGAGTCTTGGAAATGACTTTTCTTCCTGGATGGAATGGAGCTATTGACTGTGTTAGGTTTGGAGGTGATTGAGCAAATAGTATTTTCTATTTGATCTTATTATATTTTAATCACATTGCAAGAAATGTCAGAATAGTACAAAATGAGAAACTTCACAAGCTCATATTTCATTATGAAGTCAGTTTGTATGGAGCTTTGGAAGGGAGCTCACTCACATTGATTTGCTGCAGTGATCAGTTATGACTCAACTTTAATGGGCTGGAGTGGATGGGCCAGGTGCTTCTGCCATGCTGAGCCTGAAGGTCATGCACCTGTACCCCTTGCCGGAAACTAGCCACGCTCTTCATTACTTTATGGTATCGTTTGAATCCAGAGGTCAGTAGCTGAAATACTACTCAGTGTGGCCCTGGTCGGCTGGCACATCCAGCCATCATGACTGAACAAATACTGCCTGTGGGCTGACTCATATTTTTAGAAATTCATTTTTCTTGCCCTTTGCCCCCTCCCACTCTCTATCTTTCTCCCATTTGAGTGGGTAGCCGGCTTGGGGCTTCGTTGCTTCATTGCAACTGCAGAAGTCACCTGCGTGGTATGTTGGCTTTGATTTTCTAAAAGCCAAGTCCAGGATGATGGGTAGGATTTTAGGAAAAATTGATGCGGTCCTAGAGGAAGCATTCAGTAGAGAGCTTCTGCCTGTCATCCTCAAATGGAGAGTGCCCTGTGTGAGCACTTGAGGGCAGGTGACAAGTCCCAGACAGATGCATCTCCAGGGTGGGGAGATGTCTCAGGGTCCAGGTCTTTGCACGTTGGGTTGGTGGCAGCATGGTTGCAGTGAGGTGAGAGTGGAGGTAATGTACAAGTCATTTACTAGTTATTGACTCCTGGGAAGTGGAGGCTTTCCATGTTCCAGGAAGCACAGAATACTGCTAGGAGTGGGAAGGTAAGAGCCCCAGAACGACCCATGGCCCTTTGACCTCCTGTTAGGTCTCCGTGGTTTCAATTCACCACTGAAGGGAGTTGTGGCCAGGGTCAGCCGTTGTGGTATCCTTTTTCCAATGATCCTGGTACCTCCTCAGAATATAACCATCTGGAGCTGCTAATCTCAGGACAGACTGCCTCAGCCAGCTCCCTGCAGTCTCTAGGACAACCCCCCCCCTTTCATGCCTTTTTTGGCTTTCTGCTACATCCAGAGAAATTGGGGTAGGGATCAGGGGCGGGGCTTGAAGAGAAAGTGCTCAGCTGGTCTGGTTCTTCCACAGCTGCTAAATACATTGTGGTATTCTGTGTTATATTTTTCACCTTTTGCTTATTAAACAAAGGAGCCTCCAGTCTATAATTGTTTGATCAGAAGCACAAATAATGGTCTAGGCTTGCACCTGGCATCTGAAATGGAGGGTGGTCTTGGGAGACTGAGTCCTTGACCTTGTAGGATCTGCTGCTCTCTCTAGATAGATAATGTCAGTGTTGCGTTGAGTTCTTGAATACTCTGTTGGTGTTGAGGACTGCTTATTCGTGTGGGGACGCTTCACATACACTCACATTAGAAACTGGTCCAGGAGCCCTGTACAAAGAACCTTTTATTTACAAAGAATATTTGTTATGTGTAGATATATGTTGCAAATATCTCTTGGGATTTTTGAATCTGCATTTGAAGCTATGATTCTTTGAGGGGGAGAAGTGCCATCTTTACTTTTATTTCAGAAGAAGAGCCTTGCTCCTTCTCAGATTCTCATCTGGGAGTCAGGGTTTGAATCTTCTTTTATGTTTTATAATAAATTTAATTGTTTTATTGGTTTCAGTCTTACCTTTTCCCCTCAGTTTTATTCATGGGCTAATCTATATTTTTTGCTTATATTGTGAAGAAAACCTGTTTTTCTTTATACTTTTGGATTGATTATGGATAAGATTACTGAAACAGTAAATAAATTGGTGAACTCAGTGATACATTGATCTCTGATCTGCCTGGGTTCACTTCTTTGGTTCTTAGCTGCCCTGTCATAAAATGAGGGTGGCAACTGTACCTGTTTTGGTAGGTGGGTTACCAAGATGAAGTTGGATAATCCCAGTGAGGAGTTCACTGCAGTGCCTGATACATAAGTTTGTCATCAATTTCTGCTGTCATTTTATTGGTATTTTCATGAATATTCAAAGGAAGAAATGAAGCAAAGCATCACCTCGCCTGACTTCCTTAACTCAGAGCAACCAAGGAATGTGTGAGGAGAATGTGCCTATAACACACCTAATGAATGGTCTGACCAGCATTGACAGAGCACCAGGCTGCCCTCCTTCCATGAAAGGAGTGGACTGCCTTTCAGATGAGCCAAGTCCTGGGACCTGCAATCCCTTGCACGCTGCACAAATGCTTTATTTTATATTGTACACACGTGGAGTTACCACCTCTTGACTTCAACATTCAAATTTATGTGAAAATCATGCAAATAATCCTCCTCTGAATCAGGGAGAGCCTGGGGTGCCTGTGTGAGGGCTGCTCTGCCACACAGGTCATGCTTTGTGTTTACAAGGCCCTTCTACTTGGGAAAGACCCAGCATACCCCCAGCTGTGTGCCCGCTCTGCCGCCTGCCTGCTCCCCAAGGATGGGGCTGCTGGCCTTCTTGGTTAGCTCCGCAAATGCATGTAAAGCACTGCTAGAGGCCTCTTCCCCTGTTTCCTCTGAGTTTAGTTAAGGTCCCAAAGATGGGGGAAAACCTCAGCTGCCAAGCACCCCGCATTCTGTCCAGTGGGGTTGCTGCCAGCCTGGTGCAGGTGCTGAGCACAAACGGAGATGTGCAAGTGTGAAATCCACACCGGATTCCATGGCTTAGTGTGAAAATTCAGACATAAAACATTCTGCTAGTAAAGGTCTCTATTGACTATACATTGGAATACTAATATTTTAGCTCTATCTGGTAAAATAAGTGGCTAAAATTAATCTCGCCTTTTTTTTACTTGTTCAATGTGTTTCCTAGAAATATCACAGTGAATGTGAGGCTCAAGTTTTATTTCTCAAGAATGGTGCAGGGCTAGGTGGTCTGGGCAGGATTTGCCAAAGGGGACCTTTGTCAAGACCTCCATTGAAAGAGAAGAACAGATGGGGAGCTATTGGGAACATGGTCTGAGCCTCAGTGTATGGCAGGTGCCCAGACCCTGACCTCTGGGACAGGGGTCAGGTGTGGACCGCAGGAGAGGCACTGGCCAGACAGGACTGTGGGCAACGGGCCCCCCTCCCCTCCATCTCCTTTCCCTGCGGTGGTGGAGAAGGGTGTTGCTGAAATAGAAAAAGAATGTCTCCCTTTCCCTGCCATGCTCTCAGGAGAGCAACTCAGCCATTAGAACCTGCTTCAAGCGGATGACACCCTTGACAAACCATGACCCCAGCGCTTTTACCTGTGCCCCCCTCCCCTGCTGGCACCTCTGTCCAGAAGGTCTGATGCCTCCAGTGGAGTGGGAGAACAAGATGGGGCAAGAAGCCCCTGATGACCCTGTGCCATGGTGGGGATTCTTAAATTGAGTTTAGAGTTTTGTTATCACACTCACTTTTTTTTTGAGGGATGGAGCCTATTCACTGTTACCTTGTGACCTCTTAACCCAGTAGCTGGAAGGAACTGGCCAATCCATGGTAGAGTCAGACCCCCCCTCAGCTCAGAGCCATCTACCAGCTTCTCGCTTGCTCTGAGGGAAAGCTGAGGTCTCACAACAGTCTCCGGGCCCTGCTCTTCTCTGCCCAAACCCTGTCTCTTCCACTCAAGTCTTGTCAACTGGGGACACCCAGGTACACGCCCAGCCAGGGCCTCGCTTCCGTCCAAATGTCCGAATCCCCTTCTCTGAGAGAATGCATCTGCGGTTCACTCCCTTTCCTCCTCCAGGTCATGACTCCAGCTCTGCTCACAGCTTGCTCCTAACTAAACTAGCATGCTCTGCGTGTTACTGCTTATATCGCTTCTCTCCTCTCCCTCCCTCCCTCCCTCCCTCCCCTTCCATGCTGCATCTACAAGGGCAAGGAGGTTGTGTTTCCTTGTGTTGTTTTGCTGCACATTTTATTCATCGATGCGATGTGGATGTCTTAAGTCTTGGTGGTATTTGTGGAGTGGACCATGGTGGTTACCACACAGCTACGAGGCTTGACAGAGGTCTTCATCCAGGACAGGAAGATGGGCTGGACACAGGTGATTAAAGGAAACAAATGGGAGCGAGATAAGGTTGTGTTATGCTTGTACCCCGTTGGATGCCCCTCGCTGGGGACAAGCCCTGTGGAAGGTGAATCTCAGCCCAAAGGTGCTGAGAACTCAGTCGCCATATAAGACGGTGAGGACTGTGGCTTGGGTGGGGAGAGGCAGTGGGCAGTGGTGTGGGGGAGGAAATTGGAGAAGCAAGTGGAATTGTAACAGCAGAGAAAACTGCGTCCACACTGCAGACAGGGATGCATGCTCAGAGTTGAGGTGCGCTGAGCCCAGGGGGTGGGGGGGGGGCTTGAGGGCTTGAGGGGAAAGACCTTTTGTTTTACTGCTTTGGGCTCAGGGCCATATCTGAGCCCTGGTTCCTGCGGGGCAGGGTAAGAAGGTGGTGAGGCAGGTCCACTGCTGCTGCTCTCACCCCAGGGCCTGCTCTTCAGCTGAGAATGTTTTGAGGGAGTAAGAATGATATTTGCAGCCATCTGGGGCTGAGTGAGGATGCTAATTGGGCAGTACCATTCTCCCCTCGAGGAATAAAGACCTGTCCTCATAGTCCAGCACTGAGTGAAGATTCCATTTGTGGGACATAGTGGGAAGTTTTTGTTTCCGTAGAGCACGTGCTGTGGACTTGATCGTCTGCCAGGGAGACTGTGACTTCTGACACCAGAGGACTGGCGGCCATCACCTGGTATCTGCCCATGCTTCTTCCTGAATTCTCTCCATTTGGAAGCACCAAACACCACTGTCAGCACAGTCTTCCCCTATGTTGATGCCAATACACTGAAGACACCCTGTCCATGTGAACAAGTAGATAAGGGGGTAGGGAGATTGGCTCTATTACCACAATAAACCTTTGTAACAAACTCCTTGGACCCACAGCTTGGTAGCAACAGGTGCTCTCAGATTCAGGAATCTGCAGGTTGTGTGCGGCTCGGCTCATCTGGGTGGTGCCTGGTCATGGGGGGGGGGGGACCAGGTTGCTGGTTGGATTCAGGTGTGCTCCGTGGGTGTTCCTCCTGGGCCCAGGCTTGGGGGGCAGTAGCCTCCTGGTGGATTACCAGAGCACATAAGTCAAACAAGAGCACACAGTCCTGTTAAGACCTCCATGTGGTACATGATTAGGGGCTAGAGGGGTGGGGAGGTCCACTCATCCACCGTGGGAGGGGGAAGAAATGAAGAGCCACATTCTCACAGGCTGCAATTCCAAGGAAAGCGGCACAGTGTAGCGAGAGGAGGGATTTGGCCTAAGTTGTCAGCAAATATTCTCAGACTCTGAGGTAGATGAAAGGTGACTTCTCGAGGCTGACCTGGTCCTTATCTTGGGAACTTGTGAATACGCTATGTTACAGGGTCAAGGGGACTTTGTAGAGGTGGTAAGACTAGCCATCTAGAGAGGGGAGAAATCCTGGATTATCTGTGTGGGTCTGATATAGGAGGGAGGTGGGTGAGGTCAGGAGAAGGCCATGAGGTGACAGAGCAGTGAGGAAGGAACCCGTCACCCAGGGATGCCAGCTGGCTCCAGCCTGGCGAGGAAATGGACCCTCCCTGGAGCCTCTAGAAGGACTTGTTCCCGCTGATACCTGGTTTTGTGTGTAACGTTCTCTTCTACTCATCTTCTAACCTCATGAATGGTTCGAAGAATAAATTTGTTTTGTTTAAATGACTGCGTGGTATGTTTGTACAGTGCTTCTACTCCAGTAAGTTTTTCACGGACTCCACACCTTGGCAATTATAACATAATTCCTGAAGGCTGAGAAACTGAAATTTTGATGGCATCTCTTGGGATATGTGCAGGGTGAGGGGCTTGACATTTTCTCCCCTGTCACACCACAAAGACATACATTTCTGTCTGCCTCCTCCTGCGGCAAATCACGCGGCCTCATATGGAATGGTGGCTAATCAGCGCTTCTCTCTTCGTGATGGGTGATTGCCTGTATTTTCCCTTCTACTTGGTGGCACAAGCTTAAAACCCTCCAGGTTTATGAATTCTACTGACATCCCCATGTTGCCAATTGCACACACCTGGAGATAATGCTGAGTGCACCATTTTCTGTCTGTGGGAGCAGAGGGAGGAGGCTGGGAAGGCTGTTTGGGGCTGTGATCCAAGAGCTGGCTGTTTGAAGAAGGTCGTTCCACTTGACCGCCACCTCATATGGCACAGAATTAAGGCTTGATCCAAGATGTTATGGGTCCTCCGACTCCTTCCTTCATTTCAGCTTGGGATGACTTATCAACTCTGTTTTTTAAAAAGCTAGCTAACCTGTGACTATGCCTAGGATGAACTGGAGCGGGCCAGGAAGAACATTAATTTGCTGTTCAGAAGGTGATGAGGACTTCAGCCAGGCAGTGATGATCAGGAAAGAGTTCGAAAAAAAATGGTCAGGACTGATTGCGTTTGAGATGCGATGCCTGCTGAGACAAGCCATGCAGTCCATACTGCCCAGCCTCCTCCTTCAGGATGGAGACCCTCATTCCCCCAGCTGGTCTGGATGTGGATTGATAATGGCTCAGAGTTGTACCCTGAGGGGGATTTCCCTTGGCTGAAAGAACTGCATTGTACAAAAAGCCTTGGGCACATGGTGTGGGGACAGAGAGGGCTATGTGGAAGTTTGGCACCACAGAGGTGATGTGTGACTTTGGCAGGAGGCGTTAAGGAGGAGGGTAAAGTATGGGTTGCAGGGGCATGAAGCAACATGGGAGGCAATGAGAAGGAGCTGCCCTGAGTCTTGAAGGAAAGGAAGATGGTGGGGCATAGGAATGCCGTCTAGGAATAATAAAAACAAAGGAACACAGACTGGAAAAGGCACCTCATTTGATTGGAGGTGGGGAGGGGAGGTGGGAGGAGTACCTGGAAAAGTGGGTGGTACCCAGGCTAGGCTGTCTTGAATGACAGCTCTGGAGTTAGAGCAGAATCAACCAGGCAGGCCTTACCAAACCTGTGCCTGTTTCCGCCTGGTTCAGGATACTATCCTCTCATGGGCATCGGGCATCTTGTCCCTCAAACATAGACCTGGCTTTTCATGTTCCAAGGACTGTGTGTTTATGAATATAGATGTAGAGTTGCCTCAAGAGAGTTCCATCAGCCAGCTTAATGCCTTAATCAGTTTCCTATCCTGTCCTGCAAACTTGTTTCTAATACTTTTGAATTTTAATTTTTCTAAAAATTATTTTCAAATAATTTAATTCCATTTTGTGTAAACCGTACAGGAAGGATTTAATACATCCATCAAATTGTATCCATGATAATTTCTGACTGTGTGCATTTTCTTTTGTGACCACGGTGTCTACCCAATTCAATTTTCCTGGACAAATATTTGCAGATCTAAGTTTTATCAAGACAGTTTGATCTTTTGTCTATATAGAACAAATTGTGCAGGGCAAAATTGGGATGATTATCAGTTTTATTTTGAGGAAATTATTCTTAGTAATAAAATTCATCATAAGAAGGACAAGAGGTTGATCGTTTGTATTTATTTCTCCCCTCACTTATTACAAAATTATGAGTGGACTCCATGAGATGGTTTCAGATCGCTCAGATTGGGGGGTGGGGTTGAATTGTAAATCTAATTCTTCTGTCTGTTTCTAATTACTTGGTGGACTGTACACAATTGCCTTCTCTGTGAGTGCTCACTACCCCTTCACGTTACACACGTTATCATGTTGGATTCTCCTTTCTTAATCAATTTGACAGCATGGAAGTTTCAATTTGACATAGGTGAAAGCTGCAGTGTAGGGAAGGTAAGGGTGCACAACTGGGATACAAATCCGGATTTGTCTGTGTTCAAAGTCCACGCTTTCAATTCCTGGGCCTTGCTTTATTTCACTGAATTTGTGTGCTCAGCCACACTCACACACTGCCTGATGCTTGGGGGGAGGGTGGTTTGTGAAGGTCATAGAATAAAGAGCCAAGGCCCTTCCTATCATCACCATTGCCATCATCATCATCATCATCATCATCACACATGTGCATTCCCCCACGTAGAAACAAAGGCCCAGGGAAGAGAAGGGGTAAGCCTTGGGATCAGATAGTCATTGGGTGGCAGAGCTGACTCAGCCCAACTGTCTGCATGAGTGTTTTCGAGTCTCCTTCTGGGGTAGCCAGCTCCCTGGGGAAGGTGGGCAGTGTGACTCTCCTGAGACTGGTGCCCTTGGGACCTAATTTTCCTTTCATGCAGGCAGGGGACAACACCCCAGTAGTGGGACTGCCCCATCAGTGCTTGCTAGTGACCTTGTCTGTCAGGTTCAGTGGTCCTGTGCTTACCCAGGGTTCTGGGTCTCTTTACAGGTGTAATTTCCCCATTAGGAAAAGCCAGCTGGGGCCATCACCCCTCTGTCCCCAGATTGTGTGATGCTGAGAGGCCCTGTTAGCCTCCATTGTGAATAGCAGACTGAAGTACTTCTGGCCTTGAAACAATGGCAAAGCAGGCTTTTTCCTTATGCTGTTATACGACCTTTCCTTTTTTGATTATATAAAGAATACTGATTCACGTGGAACAGTTCCCCTTTAAAGGGAATGCTTCATAATGACCATTGTAGTTGCAATCCAAGTTGTACGTGAATTAGAAAGGGGTTGTTTTTCTCTTTCTTGAAAGCCCACATTTGCACAGGGAGAGCTTGGGGCTCAGAGACTGAGGCAGGAGCTGTGTACTTGACCTAATTACATGGAGAAAAAGCCTGGTAAAGGCTGGGCAACTTTTCTGTATATGGCATTCAGAAGGATTAGTGGGGGCAGCCCTGACCCTCAAATCTACTGTCCCATCACCCTGTGTAATGGTAAATGGTCATAATTACGCACACAAGGGAAGAGGACTTTCAAGTCTGAATCTCACATATTTTCCGCAAATGCTGGGAAAGGTCTGTTTTGGGGTGGGGACATGGCTGATGGTTGCTATGAAAACGCATGGCATCAGTCAGGCGTCCCCACTGCCTGTGCTACTGCTGGTCAGGTAGGTGGTGTACTTTGACTTCATTAAAGGTCATGGCTTGGCTCTTTGAATGGGAGGTACTCCTCATTTTACTAACGCACCCAGATGGGGCTCCATATTCAGGGATCCTGTCCTGATGCAGGGTTTGCAGCCAAGGTGAGCCCCAGAGCCAGCCTGCTTGTGTACCCTTTTTTGGTGTACCCTATGGACTTCTCCTTGGCTTATCATCTCTGGGGACTGGACTCTGAGTGTCCCCGGACTCTGCTCAATCTTGAGTGTCCTGGCAGCTTTTGCTACCCTGGCGACCGCGTTAGAAAAGGTGGACATCAGTGACTCTCCTGGAAGTCTTCCTTTATTTGACTCCATTAGCAACTCACCTGTCAGATTGTGTGAGGGAAAGCTTCCCAAAGCCACCCACGATGCCAAACAGCTTTCAGCAGAAACAGTTGGTCTGTGCACCCCTCAAAGAGAGCACTGGGTGGAGAAAGAGGAAATTGCCGATGCATCTCCCAGAAGCACTTTGTAAAAGGACTATTTATTTTAGGTACTGTCTATTTTGCCCGACATCGCACAGACAGTCAATAATTCCAGTTTGTTTATGATTATCCACACTCCCTCCCCCTCCATCTGCCACCGAGTTTGCACCTCTTGACGCCGCCACCCCGCAGAACGTGGGAACATCTGTCTCGGTAATGACCGGCCGTGCAGCCTCGGCTGTTCAATATGGCTAGATGCAGAAAACACTTAATTTCTGCTATATGGGGCACTCCAAAGCCAGATCTGACAACTGTTCCATTGAGTACTAGTACTTCACAATTTCCTTAGGTAACAAAAAGAAACAGTTCTTCGTCCCAGGGGACTATCTTTACAAGATGGGAAGTTGATAAGTAGGCCACTAGAATGACAAATGGCTCTGAAACCCACTGGGTGCGGACGTGGATGAGTGCACGAAGCCTTCTGTGAGATGGAGTTCTTCCAGTGTTGGAAGAGACGTGGGTCTAAAGGGCCCAGAAAAGTCTCTGTGGGAGGCAAAGCCCTGAGCCCTGCTCCTGGGGCCTTCATGGGGTCGCAGGAGAAAGAGCTGTCCCAGGGCCTCTGAGACAGCCATGAAAGGCTTGGGGGGCCCAGGGGAGGAGGTCCCTGACAGTTGGAAGGATATGGATCAGAATAAGCTTTATGTAGAGTTGGGCTGCACAGAAGATGATGAGGGGATGGGTAGGGGCTTGATGAAAAGTTGGGGGGAGATGGAAGGTGAAAACATTCGTATTGTTACCTAAAGTGAGCTTGAGGAGTGGTCTGCTAGGGAGCTGGGGAGGGGCTGCTGGGTATGCAGGGGAGAGCTGTGCTGTGGATGAGTTCTCAGGGCTGCTGTCCCCTGCCCCTGGCTGGGGCACATGCAGTCATGTGTCACTCAGTGATGGGGGCACACTCTGGGAAGTGGGTCATTGGGGAATGCTGTTGTCGTGGTGTCAGCGTCAGAGTGTAGTCACACAAGCCTGGCAAATGTCTGGGTGATGTGCAGGGACCACTGCCGTATGTGCAGCCTGTCATTGACCAGAACAGCATCATATGACTGTGGGCCTGTGGTTACCGGTATCTCCTGCCTTCACCCTGCAGTTGCATCCAGGGAGAAGGAACATCACTGAAGCTTGCTGTATCCCAGATGCTGCACCCAGTGCCCCAGGTTAGCAGGAGAATCACAGAAGCCACCAATCATGATGGGAGCTTGGACAGAGAGGTGGCAGGCTCTTCAGCACCCCCTGGAGGTGGGGTCCTTCCATCCTGGAGATTCCTGCCTCTTGGACCTTGATCCAGAGTCCACCATCAGGAGAGATAGGGTCGAACTGTCTGCCCGCGCTCTCCCACTCACACTGACTCCTGGTTTGTTCCTCTTGCAACCACACATCAGAGGCCTGTGATGGGGAGAGGGAAGTCTCCATTTCACCCCATAAACTGGCAGGTGTCCTCAGAGACTGGAGAGGTGAGAAATGGGCACAGAAAGTGTGCAAATTATCCCCAAAGTACCCCCCACCAACATTTTTAAAATTCCCTAATGCTTTGAACTTTCTGAATAATTAACTGGTGGAGCAAACAAATACCTGCTTTGGATTTTTTGGGTCACTAGTAGATCAGGCACCTATCAGAAAACAGAATTTCTTGGGTCCTTCTGGGTCTGGTATCTTTCAGTACCATCTCCCTCCTGGCACTGCTTTGTGAAAAATTCACCTGGTTTCTCCTTGCTTCTTGGCTCAAAATATGATTCTACCCCACTCCACCCCTGACCCCCCCACCCCCAAACCTTTATAGTATTTGCTCAGCTTGCCCCTGCTAGAGTGAATCCCTGTAGATCTGGCTTGGAAATCCCCTGGAGAGAAAAGGATTTTGTGACCTGTTCCCCTCTGCAGAACACATGTAACTTAAGTAGGAGGTGGATTAAATAAACTTTGTTATGAGATTTTTACCATGTCTCTTGAGCTGTTATAATACCAGGCTTAAGGATTGCTGCCCTAAACCCTATTCAAGTCATTTCTAAGACTCAGGGTGATTTAGTGATGATGTGATCTTTTATTTTGGTGCTTTCACCTTGCCCCTGACAGAGAAGGTTGGGAAGGAAGGATTGTGGGAAGGAAGACCGGATGGTCAGACACCCTGACCAGGTTGATTCCCAGCTCTGCCCTACCTCAGTTGAACAGGACAGTGACCCCATCTTTAGCTCCTCCAGGGAGTCCCGGAGTGGGAGACTTTGGAAAGGAGAAATGGGAACCTATGCTATCGGCTCCTCTGGCCCACTGTTTGTCTGCAACTGCTCCCTTCCCTGGAAACTCCCCCACTGTAGACCTTCATCTCCTGCCCCAAGGCCTGGTCCTGGGGAGTTCTGGCCCTTCAAAGATTGTGGCTCCTTCTCATAACCCTGAGCCTCTGCTCTCTGCTGTGGCCCTAGGCTTTCAAAGTTGCTCTTAAACCCCCCCCCCCCAGCTTTTATCCCTCAGTTGAGTTTGAGTGGGGTAAGGCATGTGACTGCTGCTGCCTACTGGGTCTGTATGTCAGAAGGGCTGCTGGGTCTGTATGTGAGAGCTCTTCTGGCTGACTTGGCTGATGCTGACACCGAGCAAAGGCCCTCTTCAGCTGTCAGTCAGCTCGCCTGCTGGAATGGTTCAGAGGGAGGGGATGCAGATCCCTAGTTAGCAGTTTAGAAGTTTGTTTTGCCTTCTATGCATAAACTCCTTCCCGAGACTGCACAGGGGCTGGGAGCACTTGGTTAAGGCAGGGTCTAGGGGTTCAAAAATAAACAGCTCAGCTATTTCAAGTGCCCTTGGGGTCCCCCTCTTCCACCTATTTCCCATTGAATTAGTCTGTCTAAAGCCATTCTTCCAATTCAGTCCAACAGCTGCCCCACTCCCAACTTCCCCCGAGGGGAAGTTCTGAGGCCAGAGAAAAGGGGGAGTCAAGGACACACAGAAGTTTCCCAGCTGCTCTTTGGGTGCTAATAAACACAAAAGAAAATTAACCCAGATTCATTCTCTCATCACTAGATCTTATTAGAGCCTGATTACATAATCTTAGTTTACATTTTCCCTTAACCTGTTTTTTTAATTGGCGATAATAGAGCTCGAGTCTCATGTTGGGCTAATACATCTGGCTTGGTCGGGCAGGTTGGGGCAATTTATTGTCAGCATAAATCTGGGAGAACCACAGGTCTCTGCACACACGTGGGGTTGTTACCAGCAGTGGTTGCTCTGTGGTGTGGGATTTGCGATCAGGATTGATCAGCATTGCTCCAAAATGTTGCTAAATTACGGAGCACCACAGTTCTGCTAGAGCCATTGGGCTTGGGTTCTCTGGGGCAGCCTTCCATGGTCTGCCAAGACAGCTAGAGAAAGTTGGATTCGAAGTTTTTTTTTTTTTTCGAGCTATGTTACTCAGGGTTTTTTCGAACCTATGGACTCAAGTGATCCCCAACCTCAGCCACCCAGGTAAGTGGGATTACAGGCATATAGGCACACACCACAATGCCCACAGCTAGAGAAAGTTGGGAAGGGGAAATTTATTTTTTTATAAAGTAATATGTGTCACCAGAGTTCTTGGCCCTGCTTTCTATGCTCCCACACTGAAGATTACCAGAGGTCCCAGACCTAAAGGAGATCTGAGGAAGGTCTTATTAGGCAATATAAACAACAAGAAGGGGGAGCATGACAGGGTACAGTGGCGGCGCCTCAGTTGGGAACTCTATGGTCAAAGATGAGCTTCTCATCAATCCTTACAGTGCCCCTGATGGCCAGGAGGAGGTATTGGAATACTTCTAAGTCATTTACGAAGCATGGGCAGGAGCTTTTTTCATTTCCGCAATTCTCATAGTTGGACCAGGCAGTCTAGAGGTTGTCAATAATCTGTCTTTGTGATATTCAGTGTCTAATTTTTTGTTTTATTACCTAAGTATCTGCTCAATGTCTCTTTTTCCCCTTGGCTAAAACAGAATGCAGTTCCTTGACTACAGTCAATGTCTTTTTGCAATACTAGTTTTCCTCCTGCATTGGTTCTTGTTCATTTAGCTTGGAATTGGTGTTTCATTTGGTCACTGCTAGTGGTTTGCCTGGCTTTTGGGGCCAGAAATTATTTTTTTCCTGCCTAAGGAAAAGATGTTACAAAATTTGGAAAGCAATTTCCCCAGATTCAGGAGCCAAAGTGATTTTATGATTCAGATATTAAATTTTTTTTTTTTTTTTTTGCTTTGTAAGTATCTGCTTTTCTTTTAGGGGAACTGTATGAATAGTTGCCAGCATATATCTGTATGAAATAAGGATAGCGCATGTAGATCTATAAACTTTCATTTATAATCTCCAGTGGGTTAAAGAACAGAGAGAACAAGAAATGCATACACACATGCTAAGTGGTATGCTCTTCAGATTTTCATATATACATCTTGTGTACTTCTGAATTTGCAATTTGTAGATCTCAAATCCTTTGAAACAAGGAGTGACAAGACAGGCCTCTGGAACAAAGCTTTGTTGTGAGTATTTCAAGGATAATGGGGTTGTCTCAAATGAGTGGAGTCCTTAATATTAATTTTCTTTGCTTTGTTTTTGAGATGTTAAAAAACTTGTTTTGCCTAATATATTAACATTCATTTCTAGCCTTTGAAAACTAATCCTGCATTGGAAGGAGAGTTTTAAATTTGAAATATGAGGCCTGTATAGCGGTTCCTTGAAATCATTAACTGTCCCTTCAATATTAATTGCAGGTATATCCATCATGGGGAACTTGTTTGTCACTAACGTGAGGGGGATGCAAAAGTAAAAGCTCCTGGAGCCCCTCCAGGGGTAATGTTGTCACTCAAAACTTTGTTCTGGAATTGATCTGACCTCAGAAATGGGCTGTCTCTATTGACAAAATGACAGTCCATGGTTTTAACAAAGCTGACAAGTAGCAGTTTTAGCAAATGAAATAGGAGCCGGCTGGTGTCGAATAGGCTAGGCAGCTTTGACCTGGAGCAGAGTTTTTGTGCCTGAGTCTGAGGAGCCTGAGGGATCAAAAAGCTGGGCACCTTGTACGTGATGTTTGATTTCATCTCACCTCCAGGATGTGGCTAATCTTCTGAGCAGCTCAGCCCTTGTGGGCTTGGCCTGCTTAGAGATGGTGGCATTTGTGCTTGTGCAGATCTCTGATTAAGAAACATTAATCTCTACAAACACTAGATATGAATTAAAAAATTTTGCCTCCCCCTCCACCCCAGCTCCATGGCTTGTCTTCTGTCCTTATTGACTTGTGAGCTATCGATTCCCTGTTGGCGCTGGTGGCTTTTCACTTTTTGCTCTTATCAGCAATTTTGCCTATTAAATTCTAATCTGGGTCTAAAACATTTTCCAATAAAAGTGAAGCTTGGGGATCATCAGTTGGAAGGGAACCGGATCTGCAGAGCCCCCCAGGGTATTTCAGCTGAAGGACTTTGCCTATGCTGAACAGAAGCATCTTCACCTGCAAATCATGGCAGGGTGGGTTCAGCAGTGGGTAATTTTATTCAAAATTGAGCTTTTGTTTCTTACCCAGGTCACCCTGACTCCTTAGAGAATGTCATCTTCCTAGTTTAGTGGGGTGAGGAGACCAGAGCTGAGTTCTCATTCCTGCTTACAAAGAGCCTTGCTGGTAGAATTTTCCTGCCACTGACTTGCAACTCGTTCCTCTGCCGGACCAGGGAATTTTCTATGGTGATGCAGTCTTGTTATGGGAGTATCCGATTCACTTTACTCTTCAATAAATTCAATTTAGTAAACACTTATTGAGTGCTGGCTCTGTAAAATTACCATGGAAACCCAAGTGGAATCTTTGAAATCCTCCATGGAAACCCAAGTGGAATCTTTGAAATCCTCCAGGGGAATTGTTCAGTGTTCCCACATCTACTGATACTTGAGTGATCAGGAGGGTCCCTTGGTTCCACCCATGCCCTTTTGTATGTTTGCCTTCAACCCAAACAGCAGGGAGGAGAGACAGATGGGAGGAAATTTGTAAGCTGATGATACGCCTTCTTGTCTCTGGCCAGGTAATGTGGGCTCCCAGGGAAGAAGGGTGATGAGCCAGGGTTCTGACTTCTGATGGAGCAAAGAGCTGAGTTCAGTTCATAATGTCATCACCTGCTCGCTCTGTGCCAGGGCAGGATGTACAAAGGGCTGTCTCAGGGCCGGTGACAGGCTTGTCTGTGGCTCTATGCAGCACAGTGGTGACTGGGAGCTTCAGGAGATCAAAGTCTCAAAGATGTGAGACATTTGTCACCTAGCAGGAGCAGGGCATGTCCCTGACACAGAGCCCAGAATCATGGTCTTGACAGGGGTCTTAGAGGAAGCAGGGACCCCACTGTAGGGTAAATGAGTTTTTCAGAGGCTTCTATGACCAGCACCTGTGGTGTTACATCTCCCTGTGATTGCTTACACTTGGCCCAGTGGATATGCGCATGTGTAAGTGGGCTCATCTGGGTCTAGGAGGCAGCAAGAAAGGGCCACATCACCCTGGGGGAGGGGTGGAGAGGGCTTGCAGAGGGAGCATGGGAGAGAGCATGTGAGGAGAAAGTGTAAGAGGGTGACAAGGCCGAACTGGGGGCCTGTGGCCCTATCTTTGTAATAAAATGCAGCTGAATTAGAAGGATGCCGCTGTGGGCGGAGACTCTGGGAAGCACAGGGAGCGAGGGGACAAGTATAGTGAGAGGAGAGCACAGCAACGAGAAGAACATGAGAGGAGAGAGGATATAAGAGTGCACACAGGGCAACGAGAGGCACAGAGGCATACAGTTCAGGGAGAGAAGCTGCCAGCTTTTGGCCCAAGGGCAACAGCCTAGGCCGGGAAGCGTTTGTCCCTAATGAGAGGCCTGAAAGCCTGGAGGAGCTGCCCAGGTTGACCTGAGGAGACTTGCTGCGGAAGCCTGTTTCTGACCTGAGGTGGAAGCAAAGAGGAAGCTCCATCCTGCTTGGATGCCTGTGACTGGAAAGATGTGCAGTCACAGGGGACTTTTTGCAGCTGGGACTTGGACACTGGACCGGGGTGAGATGCCCAGGGGCTTTGAGGTTCTTTATTCTCTTGTTACTAAACCCTGCTTTTGTTTACCTGGCCTTGCACTGCAGATGGGTGGGTGGATGGACCTGGTAGTGGTGGGTTTTAAAGACTGACTTTTCCCTTGTGAGCTAATTTACCTGCTTCTGACCTGCTAACAAAAGGAGAAAGAACTTGAGAGAGAAACCTATGGGCTGTTTCTTTGCTGTTCATTATTAAACGTTCTACAAAGATAAGTCCAAGGGCTCCACCATTCTTTGTCTGCTACAACTGTGATGAACGCACTTGAACTGGGGTGGTTACCTGACACTCATGCTATTTATTCTTAAAAGCCAGTAGCTCCAGTTGTGCTGGGAAGAGGGCAAGAGGGGCTTTGACATTTAAAGATCATTGTGATTATTATAAATCTTAGTGCAGGTGACTTAAAGAAGAGAGAGAAAAGAAAATCAAATTGTTTAAGCCATGAAGGAAATCTGCTGTTAACAGAAGTCCAGATGTAAGTTCAGGTGAGAGTTGATACAAGGACTCAGTCATGTCACTGAGGATGTAGTGCATAGCTATCTTTAGACTGATTTCTTAGATGGTCCCAGCTGGTCACCAACAATGCTTCCATCAGATCCAGCAGGAAACAGAAAACCTGTTTGCCTCAACTTTCTTGGCAAACCCTGAATTGGCTACTGTGACCCCCGCCCCCATCCCAAACCAATCATGGAAGCAGCTCACAAGCTCTGCCCTTGGGATACAGTCAACTTTATGGGGAGCAAATGGAAATGAGGTGCTGTTGAGGGAGGGACAGAGTCAAGAAGGCAAACAACAAATGTTCATTGCAGTGTCACAAAGGATGTGACTTGTGCTCGCTCCCATCTTTGCTCTTGCAAGTATCTGTTTATACTTAATCATGAAAACAGCAACTTAGACTCTTAAATGCCAGCAACTACCATTTTGATGGTGGTGGGGATTTACTGTCAGAGATGAAAAGAATTCAATATGTGAAGCACTTCATAGAAATTGCATTAATCCTGAGATTGTAGTCTTGCATTACCAGCAGAAACTCAGTGTTTTCTGAAGATGAGGAAACGGAAGCCCAGAAATGTGAAGTGACTGGCACAGGGTATCAAAGACTGTTAGGGGGGAGCCTACCTTTGGACTCAGTCCCATGACTCCACAGCCTGTACATTTATAGCTGACTGCTGGCATCACACTGCAGCCAGAGAGGCCGGGTTTTATCCTGGGCCATCTGGTCTTTCTAAGAGAGCTATTCTCCAGACTTCTAGGTTTCAGGCCCCCTGAATGCCACTACACCTCCCCCTGTGCTTATGATAATAAGTGGGCTTGAACTCTGTTTGTCCCCCCCCCCCCAGTTTCTTTTTCTTTTATTTTTAAAAAATTGATTGCACACACATATCACATCACTCTCTACCCCAAGGATCTTCTACCACCTTAAAACCCGTGAACCATCTTAATCTCTTGTGCCCAACCCTCCCCTGATTTTACCCTCCTCTCCCTCTCTTGCTCTTTGCTTCAGTTCATTAACAGGTTTACATTTTTCTTGTCAGACTCTGGTTTTTCAGGGTGTTTCCATCTTGGACAGCACAAAGCTCCCTAAGTCTTTATTATTGCTTTGCTTCTGGAAGCAAGAGGGGTTTTCCTCGTCCTGGTATACTTCTGGGAGAGGTGATGCCTTTCATGGGCTCTTGCTCTCCCATTTAAAAAAAGGGATGTTCACTTATTTTCTATGCTCATCTCAGAGAATCTAAAAGGAGAACAAGGGGGATCTCCAGGGTGGAGGTGGTAAGTCACCCTGACAGGTATCTCCTTTCAGCATGTGATGTGCTGTTGTCCTCGAGGCAGGCTCTCAGGCTGGGCACCCCATCCTCTGCTCCAGTGTGCCCCCTGTTCCTCCAGAGGCATGGAAGACTCCTGAGAGCCAGTCTCCAATGCACAGGGTGGGAGATCCAGGCCCTCTTGCACACCTCCCATCCCCAGAGGAGAAATCAGTTTAACCACAGTAACCCCTGGTGCTGTTGCTCTGGTTTTGTCACTGTAAGAATCTCACCTTTTGTCTATTTCTTTAGAGTTGTCCCCCTGAAGGTGACTCTCTAGCCAGGCATGGCATGTGCCCACAAGGGTGGGTCTCTGGTTCTGTACGTGCCAACTTGATTATTGCTCTAAGTCTGCCTGAGAGCAGTGAGATCTCACTTTTCCTCTATCCTTGTAGGTATCTCTGTGCCAGCCTGGAAAGTAGCTGTTGTTTCTTTCTGTAACACATCATTTATCTTTGGAGAGTGGTGACTTTCCTTCTCTAGGATGGTGGATGGCTGTGCTCAGTCAGTGTCCAGGAGTCATAGGCTAAGAGGCTTGAACTGGTACTTCTGATAGTGGCAGAGTATACACAGCCCCAACCTCTGCCTGCACAGTCTCTACAGAGGGCAGCCCTGCTTGTTCCTTGGTGCCAGGATGACTGACTTTATTTGTGTTCAGATGAGTGAGCTGCTTGCTTGCTATGCAGATCTGCTGGTGGTCAGGGGTCACCAGAGCCCATCACACTGAGCTAGTGACCCCCACAGAGGGAAACTCTGTGGGCCAAATGCCGCCTTCACACTGTTGCTGTAGGGCTTAGAAGCAAGTTCACACATTGTGGTTTGTCCTGATGTGGGCTATCTGTTCTTGGGGATGACAATGACAGAGTCTTCCCAAACTGTCAGAAACCAGCTCTGAATTACGAAATGTATTGCTGAATTTCTTCTTAGAGATGGAAACGTCTTCTGAAACACGTATGCCCTCTACCTTCAGTGTAGGACTGTGAAAGCCTGTGCTGACTCCTGTGCCTTTCTGGACAATGCTTTCAGGAGTGCCCATGGAAAGGAAGTGCTCTTGGTCACTGCACTAGGCAAGTGTGTGGTGAGCTGAGTTCCCTCGTGACTGCTCAGGCTCTGTGGTCTTAGGGCCTCGTCTTCACCTCCTTTCCTGTCAGTATTCCCATTCCCTGACTGCTGTGAGTGGGGCTGCTGACAGGCCATGCTTCTTTAGGGATTGCCTTCTGCCTCTTGGGAGCTGCCTTACCCAGAAAGTTTGCCACTTCCTTACCCCTGGGGTCCATAACTGCCTGAAAAGGGCCAGCCCACTTGTCTCAAGGTGGAACCACCTTTGTGAGGACAGTTGTTCAGAGCCAGGCTCCACATGGAACCCTATACTTGTTTGTTCCTTCACTTTGTCCTGCTCCCTCACTCCTCCCTTAAGTATTTGTTGCATCTAATAAGCATTCCCAAGAATATTTACTCAATGATTTACATGCATCCAAATCCCCCATCTGATTTCCTACTGTTAGGGATTCTCACCTCAGGTTACCACTGTCCAGGATTGTATCACCAGCGTAACAGGGGTGTCCTATTAGGGGGTGTCCTCCATACGTTCCAACCCATACTTCACCTTTGCCTCCAGCCCTTTCTTTCCTTCCCTAGCTGTTTCGATATTCCTGCATATTCACTTATCTACCTACCTGCTATCTGTCTCCTCCTGCTTACCTGGCTACCTATCTGTTAGTCCACAGACCGACCCTCAAGTCCTCCTGTGTGGTGATAAGAGTAGGATTCTGATTCTGCCCAGAGGGACAGTCCTTGGGGTTACCTGTCTCTTCCAGGCTGGGCTTCCTTTCTGTTCCTGTAGAGAATGGATGAGGCTGGGGGCAACAGGGTGCACATTTCTGTGTCCTGTGGTGGGAGTGGACCCCTGGGCCCCGGACACTGTGTCATTAGCACATCCCTGCCACATCCAGAGCTTGTTTTCCTGGAGGCTCGCCACCTGGCCCTGGGTCACTGTCAGAAGCAGAAGGGAGTGTTTGCCCCTATAAACAGCGTAGGAAAAATCGAGGTGAATTATCCGGCTGCTGCGTGAGTGCTTTATTGATTACAGAGCACCAATCAAATTAGCTGTCAGAAGAGAATGCAGATGGCACCATGTGCAATGGATTTTCTATATCCCCTAATTGCATTATTTCAATCAGCGGGTGAACATTGCATGGCCTGCAGCAGGATTTTGTGGGAGTGTCGGGGAGTGGGGGTGGGTTGACACACACTCTCTGGGTCCAGTGGAAGATACAGGTTTGAATGTCGCAGGTATTTTAATATCAAGATTGAGCATTAATAAGATGGATCCAGATTACTTCATGGATTAATGCAGGTCAGGGGCAGCACTTCAAGCGGCTCCTTATAGGAGAGAATGCAGCCCCCCCTCAGCCCCACCCTGGAGTGGGACAGAGTCCATTCCTAGAAGAAGCAGATTGAAACAATTCACTTCCATCTCTTGAAGGAGGTATCACTTAGCATTTACAAGATTTCATCCTGGCCCAGATCCTCAGTTCTTCTATTCCCCACTAGTTGAGTGACTTTGGCAGGAGACAGAGTCATTCCAACCTTCATCTTCCTCGTTTGTAAAGTGAGGTCTGTGGTCGCCCCCACACAGGGCCATCTGGGGAATCAGAGGTGATTATGTGTGCACAGAGCTTGGTTCACTGCATCCAGCAAGTGGATGCAGATGTGTGAACTCTTCCCTTGGAGACCATTTTCCTCCCCAGGAGCCCTGGGAATTTCGAAGCACTCCCAGTTTAGAATGGGGAATAGCTAACTGACTGTGGAGAAAAACTAAAGGCATCGCTTCTCAGAAATTCTTTGATTTTTGAGAAATCCTTCTGTGGACTAGATTCTTCTTCCAATGGGGTCAGATAAACCGAGTTCATCCCAGAGACCCAGGCTGGGGACGCTGCATCTCTGTGTTGATGGGCTTGGCTTTGTAGCTGTTCCTTGCTCTCCTTCATGCCCAGCACCCACTGTCTCCATGATAACATAAGTCCTGGCCAGTCCCCAAACTGCTCGGTGTTACAATCTCTGTTGGCCACTTCCTCTATGTGTGGCCCTATGTTTGGATTTTCTAGTTTGGGTCCTTTGTGCTCCTCCATGTTATGGTGTTCTGTGTTCCAGAGGGCTGAGGCTGACAGGAGTTTGGGGCTCAGGAAGAGACTAGCCAGTGCTTGGGTGGGGGAAAGTGTCACCCTCCTGTGACTGTGGGCTTTGAGGGTGTAGCTATGTCCATCATGGGGCAATGTGAATCTCATCCACCACCTACCCTCCACCCTGCCTGGGGGCACAGAGCCTGTCCTAGGAAGTGTTCTTTGATTTGTAAGAACAAACACAGGAGCAAACCAGTGCCAATGAGTTCACAGTTCACCATACTAAACTCTTCAGAGGGAAAACTCCAAGGAAATCTAATTAGGAAACCTGTAATCCAATAAGTCCCCATGTGCTGGGGCTGTGTATTGTGAAGGAGACTGAGAGGCTGGCAGGCGGAAGCCCCTGACTCCTTCCAGTGGGCTGGGTGGGAGTCCCGGTGAGGGCAACCTGGCTGGGACACTGGTGGAACATTTGTACTCCATGAGCACGTCCTGAGGGTAGTCTGGATCCTCAGCCTGGAAAGCTGCAAACACCGTTAGGCTGCCCAGGGGGGCCACTCTGCCCCTCCCTCCTGAGTGTATACTCCGTGGGCACATCTCCAGCATTCAGACCCTGACTTCCCGCCAAACCAGCCTTTCACCTTGTGGTACCCATGGTGTTCACTGGCAAGGCTTAAGTCCGTCTCACACCCACCTCTGCCTGTTTCCTGGGAGTCAGATTGCGGTGTGGATGCTGGCAAGCTATAGGTGTAGTGAGGCTGCTGGTTAGCAAAACCAGGAGGACCAAAGGCGTAGAAACTACTTTGAAGGTCAGGCTCCTGTTTGTGTTCTCCCCTGCCTCTCCTCCAGTGCTCCCCTGACTCACATCCTAGGATGAGATACTGGGAACCACTCGTGTATACCCCACTGAGTGATGAGATGATCCCGTGTGGATGACTGACAAATAACTAAAGCATCAATGCTTTCATATAATTTAGTTTAATCTAGATTAGTGTTTACAAGACCGTTGCTTTAAATTTCATTTTCCTTCTGTTGATTCGATGGGTGCTGAGAGGTACAGCCACAGAGTCTGAGGAGTCACACTGAGAAGTGAATCCATGGTCTGTCTGTCTTTTGTCAGAGCTGGTGGTCTGGAAATGCACACAGGTGTGGGTCAGGCACGTGAAGGATGCTGGGACCAAAGCAGCCTGGGACCAAAGCAGCCTAGGAAGTTTTATAGCAACTTCCTCAGAGGCATGGTTGCATTCAGTCTTGCCTCCTTCAATCCATCTTCTACATAGTAGACAGATTTTTCTAGAACACAACTGAGCATGTCCTCCCTGGTGTCCTTTGGCCAAGGATCAAAGCCCACACTCTGCAAGGTCATGCATGATGGGTTCTGTCCTCTCCATCCTTAGGTCCAGTCCTGCACCATCTATCTGTTACTTGATGGGTTAAGGCCAAGGATAGTGGCGTGTAGGC
Organism: Uropsilus gracilis; assembly: GCA_004024945.1. Lineage (NCBI taxonomy): Eukaryota > Metazoa > Chordata > Mammalia > Eulipotyphla > Talpidae > Uropsilus > Uropsilus gracilis. Next base: position 36,257 of record PVHY01001527.1, on the reverse strand, counting down.
AGCAAATAGTTCTACCTACCAATTGTCTTTTTCTGCATTTCCAGCACCACAGACTAAATCTGATTTACCAAGTCAGAAAACTCGGAGTGGAGGAGTGAAAGCCAGTTCTGCCAAGTTTGTCCTGATTTGGCTGTGTTTGCTTTCTTCCACCTTCAGCTGAGCTGGAGTGCTAGGACAGGCCTCAGGTCATGCTTCCATGAGATTCACTGCCACTTATAACTGAGGGGCAGTAAAAGTAAAGTACATAATGCTCCAAAGAAGTGGGGTACCTCTTCAGTGGGGAGCCTTCAGTAGAGGCCACAGTTTACTTATGACCTAATAGCCCTACACTCATAAGTTGGCAAATAGGTTTTTCTATTGTGGAGTTGCAAAGAAATCTTTTAGACCCCTGTTCATGGATGATGACTCAGAGACAAGAAGGGAGCAGCAGAAATGCAAAATGGCAAAGGTTGTTCAGGGACAGGCATGTATTTTGGTGAAGAAAAAGACAGAAAAATGAAAAAAAGGAGAAAAGCTGTGACATCTCCTTTCTAAACTTGTGTTGATTGTAGGGAGGAGTCAGGCATGAGGTGCTTACCAGTGGTTTTACTTCTGATGGATATTGATGAAGAGGGACTTTCCTTTGAGGATGAGAGGCCTATTGTGAGAAAAGGGAAAGCACGTCAGGCATTTCTTGATATTTCTTTCAGAGGCTTCACAGGGTTCCTGATTTTTGAGATTCTGCATGTCATAGCCCATGTTTATTCTCATGCTAGCTTGCTGGTTTACCTTTAAGATGTTGAACTCACACACACACACACACACACACACACACACACACACACACACACACACCACTTTCCCTAAAGACAATAGAGTCCAAGGAGAGAAAAGGTGATGTGGAGGGCAAGGGGTGGAGACCTGACTGACACATGGATCACTGAGGTTTTTCAGAGAAGGCAGCCTAGCAGATGGCAGAGAGGAAATAAAGATATCATAGAAGAAAACATTGAGCTGAGAGAGAAACATACATATGCAAATTGAAAGGGCTCCACATGTTCCAGGAAAGATAAATAGATGAGCTCTATATCTAGCTGTAACTTGGAGATCCATTGAAATAAATGTGTGTGGGGAAAGAGTTCAGCTTACACAGTGGAGAGTTATAGCAACCTGTCCCCCACCCCTGTACCAACTGCCCAGCTTTTAGCAGTCATCAAAATGTTGCCACATTCACTTTATCTAAGCAAATCTTTGACATCATGCTTTTCTACATTTTTGGTAAATAGCTCTAAAAATATGGGCATTTTCTCATATGGCTGCGATGCTCCTGTCACACCTAATGAGATGAACAACAGCTTCAGTGTTGTCTAATGCCTACCAATAGGAAAATTTCCTGGTAGCTTTCCAGAATGTCTTCACAGTTGGTTAATTTTAGTCATGATCCAAAGCCCATGTTTTACGTTTGTTTGTGAAGGTAGTGTTTTAAGATATTTCCTCAAGTTTCCTGATATTTCTACCTTTGAAATGGTCATTCCCCTTGCCTTGAATGTGGGCTGGATTTTATGGCTTGCTTTTAGCACGAGTGTGAATATGACTGACGTGATAGTAAACAGCTTCCAAGGCTGGGTCTTAAAGGACATTGGTTCTTGCCCCTTGTACACTCTTGGCAGGTTCACCATGGGGGAACTATGTGCCAAGCCATAAAGGAATTCAGTAGCCTGTGGATAGGTCTTCATGGGAGGCACTGAGGCCTTTGCCAACAACAGGACAGTGGTTGAAGGCAAACCTTCAGATGAGGCTTGCAGCTCTGGCTTACACCTTGCCTGTCATCTTCTGAGAAGCCCCAAGCCTGTGCCACCTAGCTAGCTCAGCTCTGGATTCTTACTACTCAGAAACTGTGAAATAAGAAATGTTCACTGTTGCGCTAAGCCTGTCAATTTTACAGTGATAGATAGTTCTTTTTCCAAAGTCTGGAAGCATTGGTGATTGCAGAGCTGGGAAAGTTGTTGCTAACCTCACAGGCAGGCTAAGCAAGTGTAGCATGATTAGCCCCAGATTTGAGGTGTAACTTAAAGTTCTAGAAAAATGTTAGACTCACCTGCCGCTGTAATGTTTGTTTCCATTATACTGACCTCAGTCTGTATCATGGACCATCAAGACACAAGATGAAAACAAAGGAGGGAAAATTCTGGGACTCTTTTTCTAGGGCTATAACACATGTGCCAGTAAAATGCCTTGAATCTTCTCCAAAAAGTCTGTTTCAGTCTTGCCCTATTTATGGTCTGCAGACATTGAGTCAGTGGCTGTACAGGATGCCCCACCATCTGGATTTGCCAGCTTTTTTCTAGTATCATTTAACTTGCTCTTTGTCCTCCATGATTCCCGCAAATAAAGGTCTAGAATCTGAATTTTGGGTCAGTGTCTTTGGCAGGATGATGCCTTTGGTGTTTGTGCATGAAATTAAGAAGTTTAGAAGGCACCTGGTATCTGGGTATGTTGTGCTTAGTAGGGTGAAGGCTGTCGATGGGATCAGGGTATCTGGCAAACATCTTTGAGCTAATGGATAGAAAGGGAATATCCTGCATGCAGTTGTGTAGTTAAGAAACCCTGGTAGCCCACAGTGAGACACAGTTGGAATCTAAGATGTTTATAGCCAACCTGAATGGTTTTAGGTGTGAGTAAAGTCAACAGAATGACCAATTATGATATGCAGAAATTCAGAAATATATGCCAACCAGTTATATTTCCCAGGGGAAAAAGGACCCTGACAACATAGGTAATTTATTCATGTGTTCATTTGTTAATTCAGCAAATATGAGAGAATTTCCCAGGCATCCAGGTACCATGCTTAGTGGGGATTAGAACTTGAACAACCCAGGAACAAGTGTAAGAGGGGCTTGGACATAGAGGAGCCATGCACACATCAAGGACCAGCTGGCCAGCTTGACTCTGAGACAGCCAGGTGGGCTCTGTTCAGGCAGGCTTGGGGGCCCCTCCAGGGCTGTCTGGTTGAGGAGTGGGGGTGTAGGGGCCCATGAACTTGAGCCCCAGACTCTGGGCACTGCAGGTATGGTAGAGTCCCTCTGTGCCCGAGCTCTGGATATGTGCAAGAAATAAGAGTGTCACTGTGGGACAACCCAGCTTCCAGACCAGGACAGAGAGCAGTCGCTGAGTGGCCCATCCATATATGGCAAGCAGGGGATGCAGGAGGAAGGGCTAAGCACGTGGCAGGTAGCATTGCTGGGGGTGAGAGGGAGGGTGAAGGGTGATGCCATTGTAGTGGGGATGGGGGGGCAGAACCTGCTGATGGGTGGGCCTTCTAGAAGGTTCTTGTCCTGTTCTTGGAGATGGGCTAGGGACTATGGAGCAGACAAGTCCCAGAGATGGGCAGGCAGCAATAGAGGTAGTATCCCAGCAGCCCCCAGTTTCTGCCCAGAGTCTCTTCTCTTTGCCCTCTGGGGTCTGCTGCTGAGGAGTTACTCCTTGCTGGGCACCTTCTGCAGGGAGCAGAGGGGAGCTCAACAGCCATCATAACACAGGCCCAGGTTGTAGTCCTATGACAAGCTGCCTTTATTTAATCCAGTACCCAGGTTGTCTGGCCTGGGTCTGACAGGCTTCCTCCTTTGGCAACTGGCTGTGGACTGAGGTTTCCCATTAGCCCAGTTAGCTGAGAGCATGTGGGTTGGCTGGTGGATGCCATCTGAGGGGGTGAGGGTGCTTATCAGATAATGCCTGAGTAAGGGTCTCTCCTGCCCACTGGTAGGAAGGGCTGGAGAAGCTTTGGAGCAACTGGAATGATAGAAGGAAGGGAAAGATGGGGCATGAATTTTAGAGTAATTGAGGAGTGCTCTTTTTCTCAGACAGTGAGTCTCTAGCCAGAATGAAAGCCAGTGCCGGAACCCTGGCAGGCAGCATATCTGTGCTTTTTCACCAGGTGAGATGCTCCTGTACTTCAGGGGATGTCTGCTACATGGTGGGTATCCCCTCTCCCCAACATGTCCTTTGTTCTACTTTGTTCTCTTTTCCTTTTAATGTATTGTTGTTTTTAAGAATCAGTGTAAAAATAAGCCCGAGCCCCATAACTCCCTTTGCTTTCCACCCTGGCCGAGACCCAAATCCTGTTGTTATTTTTTTCTTGTCTATGTAAACTTCCAGCTTGTTGGCTTCCTTCTACTGTCTAGATGCCGCAGGAAGAGACTGGACCAGGTGTTAGGATGGCTATGCTGTACCATGCTGTGTAGCCTTAGGGTATCTTCCTGCCCTCTCTGGCTTCCTGTGACTGTCTGCCCTCCCTCCTGTGCTGTGTGTGGCAGTGCTCACTGAAGCAGTGTTCTCTTCTGTAGAATGTAGATGACTTGCTTTGTGCTTGTCTCTGCCTTCAGCTCAGGACTCATCCTGCTCACCCACAGACCAAGCTGAATAGGATTTTGTTGGATTTGATCAAGATAACTTGATTTCCACCCCCCAAGAGAATTTTCCGTGCCTCCTAGATCAGACAAGAAAAGTGTGCTTGTATTATTGTGTGTTGTTACTCACATACAGGGAAACTGAGACAGCCCTATCCCTGTACACAGACTGTTGGGAAGTCCCAAAGCAGATCAGGATCAGAACAGCCTGTGGACTTAAAGTGTCCTAATTGGGTCCAAGCACCTATGCTGGCCCCCAGGCTCCAGCCCCCACTCTTTCATTTCTGGGACATGCCCAGGGCATCCAACATCTCTTTCTTGATTGCGTTTCTTTCTCTCTTCTTTTTTTTTTTGGGTTTGTTTCATTTTCTGCTTTTCAGGTTCTACTGTGTTCTCTAATTGCCCCAGAAGCCAGACAGATGGGCTGGTTTCTTTAGCCAAAAGGAAATTTAAAAATTGTCTCAAAGTAAATGGGAGGCTCAGATGTTTCAGTTAACTTACATGCCTCTCCTTGGTGACCAGTTTGCCATCATGAGAACGTTCTGTTTTTTAATAAGCCATCTGGGCCTGGCCATGTCTCCCTCCAGAAGGTGTCTAGCAGCTTTGCTGGAGTTGGAAACTGTTGGCCAGAAATGACCAGCTGGAATGGGGGTTCCCTGAACCTGTGTAGAATTGCGGGTGACTCAGGCTAAGACTCAGGCTCATCCAGGTCATTGCATTCCATGCCTTCTTGGTGCGACTGGGACCTGTGTCCCCAAAGGACAGCTGAAGCACCCCGGGTCACACAGTTGGGAATCAGAACTATGCCTTCTGACTGTTGGCTTGCTTCCTTTCTTTTCTCTCCTGGAGCCTGTCATAGAGAAGGAGCCTAGAAAGACCTTGTTGAAGAATGAGTGATCTTCAAGGGGACTATAATGAGTCTTGGTAAGGAGTTCATGGCTGAAGACCTGAAATCTTTATCTCTCCACTCTGGAACTCTTAAGCCAACACCTTAGTCAGGAATGTATTCAGTTATATCCTCCCATGTCACTTCTATGTTTGGCGCTCAGTTTTGGGTCCCAGGACTTCAGCCAGTTCATCTAAGAAGAAACAAGTCCTATAGAAGACTGCTTCAGCCAGGCTCACCACTTGCGGACTTGATTCTGGTTTGTTCAGTAAAAGTCAATTGATGAGTTGTAAGTGGGGACCCCCAGGCTGGTTGCTGCTCCCATCCTCTGGCTTTCCTCATGCTGTCCCGGAGTCCTTTGGCCTGCCAGCCTCTGCTGCTGTCCCCACCTGCTCACTGTCCTATGGCTCCATGATCCACAGCTTAATCTCCGCTGCAAGAACTGGGACAACCTCTGATCCACGTGGCAGTGGCCCTTTTGATACTAATGTGAAATGAATGGTCCCAGGGTCCAGATTGGGGGCAGACGTTTATTTCCTGCTTTATTGTCTTCGTCCTGGACTCAGAAGCTAAGGTGTTGGTGTGTCTTCATCTCTTGAGCCCCAAAGGCACTTTTTAACCCCACCCTTACTTCAGCTGGCAGCCTCTCCTGGCCCTGGGCTCTCGAAGAAACCACCCAGGGCTGACCTGTGATAGTGGCCTCATCCACTAGCCATTGGTGACAGCTGCTCCGTGGGTCTGTCCAGTGGGGAGTGGGTGAGATGCTGACAATTTTCTTCGGCAAAAGATGGGCTCCGTTTAACTGTGTCAGCAGGGTTCCTGCTGGGTGACGGCTTGGGGGATGGAAGAGTGAAATCGGGTCATAATGGAGAGAAGCCTCCAACCAACAAGTTACATTTAAAATGTAGCTTCTGCCAGCCAGGTTCCCTCAGGTTCATACCACCTGCGTGTAGCAGTTGCCAGTCAAATTCAGTTTGACAACAGGGTTTGGGAATTCAACAGGGAAAACAAAAAGTCCTTAAAGCCACACATGGCCAGTTGTCTTACCCCAGTCACCATTTTCAGTCCCAAAGGTCCCAAAGACACATGTCTATGATGTGTTCCTTTGCCCCTCCAAACCTGAGGCAGACACTTTGCCAAGTCCAGTCTTTCTCTAACGTCTTCTCTTTGCTTCTTTTCCAGTGTTCTGAGCTTTTCTGCTTCTCCAAGGCTCTTCAAACTTCCTTCACATTGCTGATGCACAAATCAGCTTTCCAAATTCCTGGCCATCTCCAGGTACTAGATCACTATGCCACCTTGCTGCAGTGCCACACTCTCTACACTGGCCACTCTTTTGCTGGTCAACATGGCTCCTTGCCACCACCAGCTCACTCTTCCAGGGGGCTTCTGCCCAGCCTGGTCACTTGGGCTACTCTTTACTAGCCTGCCATTCTCATGTCTCTCCTCTCTCCAACAGTCTCTCTCTCTAGTCTCTGCTCCATTCCTTTTTATCTCTCTTTCTCTTATTTTTTTCCTAAAAGTAAAATACTCCAAATTCCCTCTACATACCCTCTTGGTGATACCTTTCCTCTTCCTCACCTGGGGTTTGCAATAAAATGAAAGTACCCTTCCTGTTTAGGCCTCTTTTACATCTGTGTTTTTCAGACACAGTTAATGGCATCAGTGCCTAAATTTTAATACCGCCCGTATTGGGGTCCTGGCTTCCAGAGGAGTTTGTCGTAGACTTTTCTTTTTTAAGTTTCAATTAATGTTCTTATCTTCCAGCCATAATTCTTAAATAACCCCCCTCCCCACCACCACCCCAGGGAAGTGGCCATCTCTATTTCAGTTTCCATGAAGGTTGAGCTAAATCTCAGAGCCATTGAATGCCTTTTGTTGTTGCCAAGTTGGAGCTTCCCCATTTCATTTTCTGTCTTGAAACTTCTGAAAGTCGATGGCAACCTGGGTCCCCGCATCTCTTCATTGTCTGGGGCATAGTTAGCTCTCGATTTGGGATATGGCTGCTGTGCTGTGAAGACATGATTGAGAATAAAGCGATGGCTCCCCACCTGCCTCCGGCTTTCGGATGCAGAGTTAACACGCTTTCGTGCCACTGGCTCCAAATTGCAGCTCAGTCATAATTCAAACATTAACATAGGAGGCCCCAGATTTTGAGAGAAAAAAAACACACCCTGAAACTGCTTTTATATGAAACAGTGCTTTATCTTGCATGTGAAGTGGTGATATGCCTTTCTTAATTTCATTCAGCAAAGGATGGGAATAAAAGAAAGAATTGTTCAAACTGGCTTTATTTTCAATATTTGAAGTCTGATTGGTTTTACAAATTGAATCTCTTCATACTTTTTTGAAGCTGAAAGGTGTATTATTCAGCTGGGATCCTCCTCCTGCACAAGGAGCCCTATTTGGAGCAGACTGCCCTGCCTCTCTCAAATCTAGCCCTTCATTATTTCAGTACACACCATACTAAAATATGTTAAACCTGTAACTGAAAGAAATGCCCTAGAGCCGCACACACAAATCCTTTTGCCGCTTCCTTTGGCTCATTCATGGGAATAAAGGAAACTGGGGTACTTTCTACTGCATCCACGTTTCCTGGTGCAGAGAGAGGATGGGCTATGCCATGGGGAGGTGACACTCCCTGTGAAAGACCTGGGTGAGCAGCTACTTTTCCCTGTGGATAGGACCCCCCAGCTCTAAAACCACCTCTGCAAAGAAGGTCTTTTAGGTACTGTCAGTTGTGCTGCATTCAGGGGTGGTGAATGTCACCTCTTGGTACTGACTGCACCCAGTATCCAACAGTATCCCCAGGGGTCTCCTGATGGCAAGGCTGGATCGATAGTCATTTTTTAACCCAGTTTCCCCTTTGCATGTGTAGGCAAGGTGAGTTCAGGCTCAGGGAGTAAGGCACAGGGATGCTGATGAACTTGCCATATGGGTTATTAGCCAAGGGGTCAGCCTTAGAAGAGAAATGGATGGTGGTCTTTGTAGTGAGGATGTACTGAGCTGTCTTGACCTGAACTCTGGCCATGAGCACAAAGACCATGGGTGGGAGATGGTGGAAGTGAATCTCCTTGAAAGTGCTATTTCAAGAATGATCCAGAAATTGATCAGATTACTGTGCTAGACCCCTGGATCAGCAAATGTAGCACCATTGACACCCAACTCGAGGTAAAGCACCCTTGAGCTTAACTGCTGTTTTCGAGTCACCAGGACAGTTTCAGCCCTACACACCTGCACAGCTTCTCTCAGATACCATGAAAGCTTATTAATAACACCCCCTTCCATTGGGTAGAGCTTCATCCTCTTCCAAATCACCACACCTGTCACAGTGTCTTATTATCTCTGTTCACACTGTCTGAGTACCAGTGTGTGGTCCAGGCCAACTCCACCAGAGCTGAGAAGACTCCAGCTGGTAACCCCAGGCTGTTAGCCAAGATTTGGTAAAAGGCAGCAGACAGACAGAGGCAGGGCTTTGAAGTTGATCGTCTCTGTGATTAACAATTTAAAAGCCTGGCATGTGTGTCTGAAAGATACTCCTCTCCTAAACAAAACAAATCACAGACCTGAGGAGTGGGCGGCTCGTGGAGAACACATCTCTGAGTAGAGCAATCATTTACTGACAGACTAGCGCTGCGTCTGGGTAATAGGCCATTTTCCCCATCACTGCACAGAACTAACCAACCTCTAAGTTGCATCTAAGTTCTCATCTCTGGATCTAGTTTCAGCTTTTTTCCTGGCAAAGTCAACATAGTGAAACTTGCTGCACTTTGGTGTTCTAAATTATGTATGAGGATGGAAAGAACCTAGGACAGTTCAGACAGTTGAAAACGAGAATGACGGTGTTGGAGGACTTCCTCCACCAGATTGTCAGATGTGCTCTGAAGCAACAGTGGTCCCGATAGTATGGCACTGGCCTGAATGGAGACACGAGATCGATAAAACAGCCTGGAATCAGAAAGAGATGTTCTGTGGCCTGTTGGTTTTCCACAAAAATGCCAGGGCAATTGAATGGAGAGGTGGCAGACATAACATACTTGAAGCTGCATCATCTAGAGACTCCTGTAGTAAGAGAAGATCTTCAACTTTTATCTCATGTTATACACAAAAGTAAACTCAAAATGCATCATTGACTTAAAGTAAATGCTAGAACTATAACGATTCCCAAAAAAGAAGAGAGATATTTTTGACTTTAGGATAGACAAAGATTGGTGGGGCCATGAAATGCACAAATTAGAAAAGGCAAAATTTATTTTATCCAAATTGAAATGTTCTATTTTTAAAAGATACTCTTTAAGTCAAGCCATAGACTGATAGTATTTTCTTTTTATTTATTTATTTACTTATTTTAAAAAAATTCATCTTATTGATTTGTCACAATTGTGCATTAATTGATCCCTCCTTCTCGCTCCGTATTCCCCCTCCATATCCCCCCTCCAGTCACTCCATCTCCCATTTTTCTGCGATTTGTTGGTTGGTTAAGTTGATGTTCAATTGTTGGTTGTTTGGCCTGTTCTCTTCCGATATCTGGTAAATGTGTCTTTTTTTTTTACCCTGGCCCGCTTCACTAACATTTGTTAACCTGATCTTTTGTGCTCTTCACCTCCCCCACCTTCTTCCCTCTCCTCCTCTCTCACTTCATGGTTCAGTCCCATTGGTTGTTTTCATTCTTATTTGTTTGTTTGTTTTTCCCTATATCCATCATATCAGTGAGACCATCCTGTGCTTCTCTTTTTCTTTTTGACTTATTTCTGTTAATATGAGTCTTTCTAGTTCCATCCAGGTTGCTGCAAATGACATGTGTTTGTCCTTGACGGATGTGTAGTATTCCATTGTGTATGCGTACCACGTTTTTTTTTAGCCAATCATCTGTTTTGGGGCATTTGGTTTGTTTCCAATTTTTTGCAACTGTAAACAGGGCTGCAATGAACATGCAAGTACATGTGTCCTTTTGAATTAATGTTTTCATGTCCTCTGGGTAGATTCCTAGTAGTGGGATTGCTGGGTCGAATGGTAAGTCCACTTTCAATTGTTTGAGGGTCCTCCACACAGTCTTCCATAGTGGCTGGACCAGTTTGCACTCCCACCAGCAGTGTAAGAGAGTTCCTTTTTCTCCACATCTGCGCCAACATTTGTTATTGTCTGTTTTATTTATATGGGCCATTCTTACTGGTTTAAGATGGTATCTCAGTGTGGTTTTAGTTTGCATTTCCCTGATTATTAGTGATGTGGAGCATTTTAACAAGGATAGCGTCTTCAGTAAATGGTGCTGGGAAAACTGGATCAAAACTTGTCAAAAAAAATGGACCAGGACAACACCCTCACACCCTGTGTAAAAATTAACTCAAAATGGATAAAGGACCTGGAAGTGAGACCTGCAACCATAAAATACATAGAAGAAAACCTGGGCAAAACCCTTCATGAATTTCACCTCAGAAATCCATTTGGGGAAACAACTATGGCCGGCAAAAAAATGAAGGAAAACATAAACAGCTGGGACTATATCAAACGAAAAAGTTTGAGTTCAGCAAAAGAGACAATAAACAAAACAGAAAGAAACCCAACTGACTGGGAGAAAATTTTTGCCCTCCAGACAAGTGACAAGGGGCTGATAACAAAGACCCACAAAGAGCCCCTACAGCTCAACAAAAATAAAGCAAAAAACCCAACCAAAAAATGGGGAGAAGAACTAAAAAGACACTTCACCAAAGAGGAGATACAGATGGCTAATAGGCATATGGGAGATAGTATTTTCAATGTATTTCTGACAAAGCTAAAGCTCATATCTGCAATATATAAAGAACACTTACAAATCAATAATACAGAGACAATCTAATATTTATTCATCATTATTTTAAGTCTTTTGCAATTAATCCCTTATAATTGAAGTATGTTTTTGTTTGGTTTATTTATTATTTTTGTTATTTTTCACACCTGAGTGAAATCATATGATATTTACCTTTCTCCATCTCACTTCACTAAGCACTATACTCTCTAGGTTCATCCATGTTATTGTTGCAAAAAAGGCACGATATCATCCTTTATAATAGCAGAGTGGCATTATTTCATTATATATATTTCTATTTATATCACATCTTTGTCCAGGCACTATCAATGGGCACTTAGACGAGCAACCTAAGTTTTTGAAAGGGCAAAAGATTCTAACCTCTCTCTCTCTCTCTCTCTCTCATACACACACACACATACAAATAAATGATTGGCCACTAGACACATGAAAAAATGTTCAGTAGTTTCTTTTAAAGTGAAAAATATAGCAAGACATATCAATTCTCCTCCTAAGTATTTGCTCACTTGAAATGAAAACATGCTTATCCTAAAACCTGTACCTAGAAGTTTGTACAACTTTATAATAGTTAAATTTTGGAAAACATTCACCATGGGTAACAAACTGTAATATTTCCATACACTGGAATACCAAGCAGTGAAGAATGAATTACTGATATGTGATGATATGTGATGGTGTGGATGATGCTTAAAAACATGCTAAATGAAAGAGGTCAAGACAGCAAAGAAAATGTATTGTCAGATTGTATTTATTTGGAATCCTAGAAAAGACAAATCTGATCTATGATTCTGGAGAGCAGATCGGTGTTTGCCTGGGCTCAGTGGGATGGACTGAGACAGGACATTAGATAATTCTTTGCTGTGTTGAAATGCTTTAGACTTTGCGTGCAGTTGGTGTTGTACCAGTGTTCAAATATACCAAAATCCATCAAAGTTGTACCAGTGCTCAAATATGCCAAAATCCATCAAAATATGTTTAAAGTGGGTGCAATTTATTGTACATTGTACTTCAATAGCTAGTTAAAGATATAGTACAGAAATACTTAAAAATATGTTAACATATTTCTGCAGTCATAGTACAACAATAATATGATTTGGAAAACAAAAAGGAGTTTCTTTCACATGTCTCTTTTGAACTTCTAACATAAGGGGCTTTTAAGAAGTGTTGTCTGTGATAATGACTCCTCTCCCTCCTGCCTTCACTCCACCAATCCAAACTTGCTCTCTAGATGGAAGTCAGAGAAAACTATTTGTAGGCCAGAAAGAGCCTGCATTGGGTCACTCTGGAAGAAGACAGACTCTAACATTCACCTGGTAGGAGAATTGCCGAAAACCAATAGGCCAAGGAGCAGGTATTTAGAATGAGTGAAATTCTGGTTTGGAAGGTCTTACTCAATTCAGTAATTTAAAAATGCTTTCTTGAAAGTATCTTTTTTAAAAAAATAGAATTTGATTTTGTGATCCAGAAAAGTGAGCATTTGGGGTTGCTTTCCATCAGACTCCAAGCCTCATGAGAAAGAGAGCATCATTCTTGCTGACTTTTGTTCCCAGCACTCAATTCCTGGCCCAGGTGGGATTCTTTATGAATATTCTTTGATTGATTGTATGATTAGATGAAGTCAGGATTAATAGATATGTTTACCCAATGTATTAGTCAAGATAAGCTAGGTTATGCTGCAGTAACTCACACCCCCTAAGTTTCCATTTGCTGGAAGGACAGAAGTTTTCATTTCACAGAAGACTACAAGGTCTTCTCTGACTGCTGGGAGCTGGAAAACACAGTCTTTCATGTTCCCAGAAAAGGAAAACTGTGGAAGGAGGTTGGGTGAGTGCCTAACATTTCAGCCATACTGAGTCTGACTAGGTTAAGCTTGCTGCTGGAGGCAAGCCTCTGCTGGTTGCCTGGCACTTTTGCAAAGGTGAACCTCATGGGAGAAGAACTAAGACTTCCTGCCATCTCTGTCACATGCCAAGTTCACTCTACTTTGATACTTGAGCTGTGCAGTTCCTTCCCTGCAGAGTGTACTCTGAGCCTCCAAGCTTATGCTGGAAGAGCTCAAGTTCTGAGCCATTCTTGGACCCGTTCCTCATCTGTGGCCATGACTAACTGCACAGGTGTGCAGTTGCTTACCCACACCTGACCCAGCATGTGCTTATATTTGCCTGATTTCCATCTAAGGATTCTCTTCTCAGTCCACAGGTTCTTAAAGAGTTGGCCTGGTGCCTACTTCTGCTCCATTATCCAGTGAGGACTAGGCCCAAAGTAGAGGTGCAATACATTAACATTTTTAACAGACACTGGTAGAACACAGGAGCTGAGCTGGGTTCAGAGCAGTCTAGGGGTAGCGGGTATAGAGGCTACACATGGCTGCTTGCTCATCTTCCCAGCAGGTGGGGTAGATTTCATAGGTTTTCCACTGTGTGATGTGAGTGGGTGTGTATTCATCTATTACACTCCTCCCAGTTCCCATTGAGCAAGACCCAACCAGGTAATCCCTGGAAAATAGACTTGGGGTTTGTGACTGCTTGTCTTCTGAGGAGCTCGAGATCTTTGGCCCCAGGTCCCTTCATTACCAGCCTAAGTGATGTTAATCTGCCCTCTTTCCCCTAAGTTGAGACTGGGGTATAATGAACAAAAAGATTTAATCACTATGGTATCAAGATATTCCTTTCCGTCTGTGCAAATGTTCTTGGGTGTGTAATGTGAACACGCTGCACTCATTTGGAGCCATTGTTCTCTCTAAATGAGAAAATGCAAATGAGGCACTCAGGGTACCACGCCATAACTCGCTGCATAAAATTCTTGACATCAACATGAAGCTACTTAGCATAATTTTCCTGTTAATAAACTGCCAATTTAGTCGTTTAGGTTTCAGCTTCTAAAGAACACAACAGCATCAGGCTGGATCTTTTTCCCCCTCCATATATGCCTTGAGTTTATTATTTTGATGTTCATGTTAAAACATGAGAAATCAGAGTTTATGGGATTATTTGGAGATCTACCCAAATTTGTTTACTTTCATAATTCAGGGAGTCTTTGCTCATTTGAAAAGCAAAACAGCATTTTTTCAGAGCATTTTCTTCCATTCAGGACTAAATCTCCCTATTGAGAATGACCTGAGAACATTACGAGGACTGATTGCAGTCAAATCTACACTGAAGGCATCGTCGCAGGGGATCAGGCCTGAGTACCCCACGTGGATGCCCTGAGGTGACAGGGAAGTCCAGGGCTCAAGGGAAACCTGGAGACACTTGGGATCCAGGTAGGTGTGAATGTCTCCTTTCTGGGGGCTTCTCCCCTTGCCCATGCTCCCACCTTCCTGGCTGAGGTCCAGCCTTGCTAACTGCATTGCCAGTCACTCTCTCTCTATTCAAGGGCTGTCCCCCTGTATGGCAGTCATGGAAATGATATTGAGGTCACACATCATAGTGGGAGACATGTCACTCTGTCAATCTTATTGCCACAAACTAAAATGCAAAACAGGAAGCGGTGGTGCCCTGGACAGTAAAACTAGCCACAGACCAAGTTCCTGCCTTTGAAAGCACACAGGTAGGACCCACTCAGGTAACCAGGTTCAGTGTACGTTTACCCTGTTTAAATCACTTGCCAAGGCTTTCCAGATCTCCAAGTGCTCTGAAGTGTAGATGCAGCCTATCTAGAGTCATCGAATTATTTTCAATCACTGCCTTCATGTCAGACCCTCTCTGGCTACCAGATACTCTCTGGCTATAGACATCACAGAGCCTTCAGAGTGAGATGGCTGGAGGGCAGCTGGGCTGGCCACTTGTTAGAGATAGTAGCTTTTTGTGGATTCATTAGTTCTTTGTAGCACACAAAGAGGAGCTCTGCAAATATAGATTGTTTCATTTAGTCCTTAAAAAAAAAAAAAAAAAAAGCATGCACTTCCGATCAGGCAGGCATGTGGGAGTGCTCTGGCCAGCTCCACGGGCATGTATGCTGGGCTCCTGTCTGCAGGTGAATAACTGAGCTCCAGCTGCTGGGAAGGGTAAATGAAATGGCCTGGTCAGCGTGTCAGCACCTGTCTCATGGCTCCCAGCTCCCCACATCCACACCTGCAAATCAAAACCACATTATTCTAGCCAACAGCTAGAGGGGGACGGAGAGGTTACCAGTTACCACCATGGTGCAAAACGGAGCTGCTGTCCCTGGAGCTGCAGGGTGCAGAGGTCTGTGCTGCTGAGGTCATGTGCATGGGGAACACATGCCTCATGTGGTGGGATGACTTTTACCCACAGCAGCCCCCAGCAAAAGAGTGGGCCCACGGACACCCCCTCCTAATAAAAGCTCCCCAAATATCCACTTGGCTCACCTCCTTCCCAGCAGGCTTCTCACCGAGGACATTAGGGAGTAGTTCAGACCAGGGCACTGGCAGGTGTTACCCCTCCTGTGTGAGGGTTGTCCAGATAGCAGGGGCCAGAGTTGGGCCCCTCATCTGGCTAGGCCAAGTTTAGGCCCAGTTAGAGGCCATGCCAGCTGTCCCAAAGACCCAGGAAAGGCAGGACTCAGCCCTCCTAGGCTGCTCCTAGGACGGCCTTGGTAAGTCATGACTACTTTGTGTTCCTACCACAGGCACAGCACAGGAGTCTTTTCTGTGACCCCTGTGGAGGTCAGGGAACTGGAAGCCATCCTGGCAAGTCTGACTGTGTCCAGATCATGGCTGTGTGACTTGTACCTGGAGCCCAGCTGAGCTTGGAGCTGCTTCCAGCTTCTGTGGGCAGGTGGACACGAGTCTGGAGCAGCAGACTCCTCCTGCTGGGGCCTCCTCACCGTAGGAAACTCAGGCCGCAACTCTCTCTGGGTACCCAGGGTTCTCCCTGGCAAGGCTGGGGGTAGGGGTGCAGGAATGCAGACAGGCCATGGCAGGGGACGCTTCCCACAACCTAGTAGGCAGAGCTGAATGGCTGGTTCTCCACTTTCTGTATTGGGAACAAACTAGGCACCCCATCATGGTGAGTTTGGTCATTTGTATTTTCTCAAGTCCTCAGATCATGTCCAGGCAGGGAGAGCAAGGGCTCCATGCTTGCTGCCTCCTCAAACCCCCTTCACCCCCACCTAGGGTCCTGCAGCTTGGTTCCTGTGCTAGATGAAAGCTGCCGGTGGGCTGGGTTGTCCAGTGCAGCATCCTGGGGGATAGAAGGTGACCCCAGGAGCAGCCTGGTGGCTAACTTGAGCAATAGCTCCTGGGCTCAGCGCCTCCATCTACTTTCTTGGGGATTCTGTGAGTTTCTGTGTTGCCATTTATTCTTTTGCTCATACAGTAGTGTCAGCCAGTCTGGGGCCTGACAGGCTTGGGACAGTCAAAGTGGAACAAGTAAGGCGGGTCCCGAGCTACTTCCTTCCCTTCAGATCAGATACTTTGCTTTTTTGTGGGTTTGGTCAAAGTAAATGTTGGAAAGAGTGTCAACTTATAACTTATCCTTTTTTTGTCACAATAAGTTACAAGTAAATGCATCTTTATATATCTGAGCTGAAGTTTCAAGATAAAGCCTCACTAAAAGCAAGCTTTTCTTTACTCTTCAGAGTGGAGTCAGTCCCTCTTTTGAGTGGAATCACAAGGTCTTTGTCTGCTACCTGTTATCCTTGGAGAACAAAAACCTCCATGGGGATTTCTTTTTAAAATATTGGTTGAAAATTGATGTTAAGAGTAGACTTAATTCTAGCTCCGGTGAGTCTCACACGCCAGTTCTATGTGCTCATCTGTCCACAGCTGCGGGAGAGAAGATGGAGCTGCCTTAAGACCCAGGCCAGGTCTCAGGGCCTCCTGCAGGGGTTCCTCTGGTGCCTGCAGTGCCCAACATGGCAGCTGTCACTGCCGTGGGTAGGGGGCAGCCTGGCATACACCCCTGGTATGGTCCAGTGTGCTGTCAATGTGTCTGTACAGCCTCGTGAACACTGGTCTTGGGAATTCTGCACGCTGGCTGGGTTGGGGTCTTGCTGTCTGTCTGAAGGGGTCTGGGACTAAGTGGCCAAGCCTAGTGACTGCTAGGGTCCACTTGTGCTTGTGATCTGATGATATGGTTCCCTCCTGCATGATCTTCACAGGCCTTTAGTGTTACTCAAAGTGAGGCTCTGCCTTCCATCTGGGCACTGCTCCCAGGGTTTTCTGCATGATGACCCCTTTCCTCCTCGCTGTCGTTGTGTGGATCTTGGGACTGAATCTCAGGACCCTTCAACAGCAGCCAGGCTGCATGGCTGGTGAGAGGCAGGGTGAGTTTGAACCCAGATGCCCTGGCTTAGGAGTGTATGCTTTCGGCTCACCTGGCCGGGCTGCCTCTCTGGGGGTCTCTTTCACCTGGGCACAGGTGTCGTGGGCAGTGCCCCGTTTCCCTTTTCAACGCCAGCAGGTCTGTGTATGAAGCACCACAGTCGCCCTATCAAGACGACAACATCATTGATTTTAGTGGCATTTAGATCATAAGAGCCTATTTAGAGCTGCACCCCAAGATTTATGGACCCCCATCCATTAGTGCTAATGGGAAACATCTGCATAAATCATGGGCAGCTTTGGGGAGCCGCAGCTTTGAGTTGCCCTCGGTGTATTTTAAGGGCTGCTCCAAAGGGGAAGGTTTCTCCTCTGTTTATCCCCTTGTATTGTGGTTGTGAGTGTTCTCGGGGAGGCCTGTTTGGGAGAAAAGTCCAAAGACCAGGCTAGGTGTTTGGCAGCTGTGTGACCTCAGGCTCCTCTGCCACCTCTGGGCCATCTGTTTTCTCACTGTAAAATGAAGGGAAACCCTTGTGTGGTGTTGAGAGGAAAGGTGACCCTTGAGCCAAGAAAATGTCAGCTGTTTCCTTCCAGTTTCTCCTCAGTACAGGGCCCCCAGAAGGGTTATGCTGCTCGTTGGTGCCCCTCTTCTGGGGTGGAGGGTGCTGATCTGGGTCTGGAACTTGGGAAAGATGGACTCTGAGGCCACCAAGCACGGTCAGAGGCAAAGGTTTCCCGTTCTCTTGCTCATTTGTGCCTGCGCATTCATTCGTTCTACAAGTCCTTGTTTCTGAGAGCCTTTACTTCAGCCTTGGCATGAATGGCCATGAGGTCGCTGCATCCTGATGATGTGGTGACTCTGCTCTTGCCTTCCCTCATTCTTAAAAGCCATTCCATTTTCTTGCTGACAACAAATGCTGAAACTGTTTCTGAGGATTGTTTTCTCTTTTCTGCCTGTCTACCTTTCTCCACCTTAGTGCAGTCATCAGGTGGCTCAGCCAGGTGCCCATCTCTGGGTCATGCATTTTAATCAGCTCTTCGGGCTCCTCTGTCTGGGCAGGCTGGGGCTGGAGGTTGTGGAGTAGATAGTGGGGGAAGGAAGATGTTTCTACCCCTTGGGGAGGGGGTGCGTGTCCCCAAATGTGCAGAAGTTCCTATCGGATGGGTACCTGAGGGGCAGGTTAAGGGGCCTGAGAGGAGGGGTGCCTGTGAAATCTGAAATCTACCCTCCTGTGGGGGCCATGAGTGATAGGGCATTATTAATACATGCAGTGGGCCAGGAGGAGGTGCCCACGAGGACCAGCAGGCCACTGGGGTGTCTGGTTCCCCTGCCACATTAGGCTGAGAGGGAAGGAAGCTGAGCCCAGGAGAGCAGAGATTTGTGTTCATCGCATGTGCCCATGAACATGGCTTGGTCAGGCGAAATCAACTGTCCGAGAGATGAGCAGTTTAGATGGGTCACTCTGGCCTTCTCCAAGGACCAGGTATCCGGGAGGGCTGAGGGCCAGTCCTGAGCTTCTGGTGGGGATGTCAGCCCTGCAGCCAGCTCTGCCCCCAGCCCAGCCATGCTGGCCTCAGTTCTGGCTCATGGATGCAGGTCTTCCCACTCTGCAGAGCAGGGTGGGAGATGTCCCTAGGCTCGGCTGGCTTGTTTGCTGAACTCTGTGTCTTTCTGGCCCTCTTGTCAAGCATGCCCCAGGGAGAGTACATCCTTCCACAAATTTATGGAGATGTGTCAAAGCCCTTTCATCTCCAAGCCAATAAAAATAAAATTGATGGCAGACATAAAGTCGGTGGCTGGCCACCCTCTCGCAGGCCTCCTTCTGAGCTGGTGAAGTGCAGGCACCCTGTAGACAAGGCAACTGTACCGGGAAGGCCCTGGCAGGGCCTCTGCCCTTTCAGGTGGCCTGAGGTGGCTGGGTGAGTGGGAGGGGCAGAATGCAGGGCAAGTAACTGTCCCAAGAAAGTGGGCTGGGACCTCCCATCTACTCCGAGAGGCATAGGGGGGCAGTGCCGGATGCTGCTGACAACAGCATCACTGTTTCGCCAGGGGAAAAAAATCCCTGAAAATAAACTTTCAGCTGCTGAGCTGGACAGAGAAGCTCAGGAAAACACGCAGAGGGAGCCAGTGTTCTCACAGTGAGCGCAGCCAGTGCTTGGAGCGCTCCTCTCACAGGCAGAAGTCAGATGTGGTATTTATACATAAGGAGAGAGTGTAGTTGACTGACTTGCTGCCAGCAGGAATCTCAAGATGGGAACTGATTCTAGTGAATAAGTGGGCTCTCCTTTGGGGGGACATGTGGGCCAATCATTATAAAACCTTCATTTCCTCCTCTCACTTCTCAGCTCCTCCAAAAGTATAATCTGGGAAGATTTCCCTCCCGCCTGTTGGTAACAGCTGTGTGTCTCTGCTGTTGGCCAGGTGTCTGACATTGTGTGTGGGGGATGGATTGAGAGTCGGAGCCCCTTCTAATGCTCTGGGGGAGCTTGTTATGGATGGATATTGCAATCAGCGATGATAGGTAATATTTATTGTGTGCCTTCTATGTGCCCAAGACTGTGGGGGTGGCGGGGTGGGTGGATACAGTCTGAATGCAGCCTCCAAGGCCCTTGTCCTCCTGTTTTGGGGGGAGACAAGAGAACTGTCACCAACTCCCACTTCCCTGGAAGTGAAGACTGGCTCAGGCTCTCTCTTAGGGAGACCCAGACCGTAGTCATTGCTGTCCCCCATGCTTGGGTCAGATTGACTGGTCATTTTCCAGATTTCGAAGGGAGGGAACAGCCAGGACATGGCGCTGCAGTTCCTTGGACCTTGTGCTTGGGGTACCAGCCACCAGGGTCACGGCTAGTCCTCTGTCTCCCTGTGGTTCCTCTCATGCCTGCGAGGTGGCTGGTGGGTAATTGGGGCACATAGCTAAGAATGGATCCTGCTATACCTCCACCTATGCCAAAATAGAATAGAACCCACCCATGGGTGGAGAAGTGCCGGAACAGGAATCGAAAGGGTCATTGCCAGGGAACTGCCCTTAAAAGTTGTGTGATGAGGTTCAAATAAATGCAAATCACCCATTTAAATTTTTTCTGATTATGTCATTCTTATTTTTTACTGATTCTGTTTTTTTTCTTATATCGCTGTAAACTACATTTTTTTCTCACCACCATGCCACCCGCAAACCATCATCATGATCCCGTGTGTTCATGCCTCCCCTGATTTTGGCCCCCTCCTGTTCCCTTGCTGTATGCTTCCGTTCTGTTATCTGCTTGCTGGTTTCATCTTTTTCTTGACCTTTTGTTTGGTTTCTCTTTATTCCAAATATAAGTGAGACCATCTGGTATTTATCTTTTTCCTTCTAATTTTGGCTAGCATGATGCCTTCTAGCTCCATCCATGTTGCTGCAAATGATACAAGTTTGTCTTTTTTGATCGCTGAGTTGTATTCTGTTGTGTAAATATACCACAACTTTTTGATCCTTTTATCTTGTTTGTGTTTTTGGGTTGTTCTCATACCTTAGCCATTGTAAATAGTACTACAGTGAACATCGGAATGCAGGTGTCCTTTCAAATTAGTGTTTTTGTGTCCTTTGGGTAGATTCCCAGAAGTGAAATTGCTTGATTGAATGGTAGTTCCATTTTCAGTAGTTTGAGGGTCCTCCACACAGCTTTCCATAGTGGCTGAACCAGTTTGCATTCCTACCAGCAGTGCAAGAGTGTTCCTTTTTCTCTGCATCCTAATTAGCACTTGTTGCATTTTTTTTTTTCTAAATATGGGCCATTCTTACCACTGTGAGGCAAACTACCCATTTTGGAGGGCAGGAAGGTGACCTGGATGTCACCCTCATATCTCTAATGGACTGAATTTCTTTAACCCCCTCCCTCCCTCTCTCCTTTTCTCACTCCCTATTTTCTTTTTATTTTCAGCTATTCATTCACAGTACCATGCAGTGGGCTTTTTTCCAGTTGGAGACGCTCGTTCCCAGCACTCAAGGAGCCCACAGACTGATTTCTAACCTGTAACGATGCCTTATGGGAGCACAAACAGAAAGGACCCCCAAATGTAGTGCTGTGAACTGGGGACTCCTCCCCTATGGGCCTTGGCTAAGCAAGAGAAGGGCTGTGCAGACAAAAATGACAGACAGGAAGTGAGATGAATGGGCCCATTTTATACCTCTCTAGGATGGCTGAGCCCCTGGCCACAGCTGCTGAGTGCACCTCCCCTCCTCTCTGCCAAAGTAGAACCAACTGCCAAAGTAGGGGGCCCAGAGAAAGGTGAGGGTGACTCAGGGCCAACTGTAGAGGCAGGATTCAAGCCCATTGCTGGGTTTGTGAGCCGCTCTGCCCGGGCCTGGCTGGAGATGCTTTCCCAGGCAGCTGTGGCCTTTGCCCTGTGTGTGCATCATTCATTTGCCCCAATTGTTTGGTGCTATTTGGCTTTATTGTTGCATTTGGATCCTGGGAGATGATTACATTCCATGAAATAGCATGATTGATTGACCTTTTGAAATGTCAGCAGCGGAGCGGCCCCCTGGCTCTCAGGGATTTTGTGGGCTTCACCAGCCCTGTCTCCACCAGGCTGCAGGATCGTTCCTTCTCTGCAGCCCAAAAGATGTCAATGAGGTGAGCTTTCAGCAGGCTGGGGGCTTGGCAACTGCTCAGGACCAAGAAGGAGCCAGGGCACAAAATCATCCCTGTCATTAGATCATCTCCAGTGGGGTTCAGGAAGGGGAGCTCCGCAGCAGCAAAGAGTTGAGCTCGCAGATCACCCACCTGGCAGCGTGGGAGTCATTCTGGGCCCCTGATACCTGCCTCCTCGAGGAGGAAGAGGGGAGCTGACCTACGCCGAGGGTTGTCATGAGTACTCGCTCCTGTGAGAAGGAATGAAGGCATGTTTATGAGCCAGTGGAGATACACCGTCAATGCGAGCCTTCCCCTCAGCCACTCTCAGACCTCCTGTGCCTTCCTCCCAAGTGTGACTGCAGCCCTCGGCCCAGGGTCTAAGGGTAATGTGGTGGCTACCAGAGGAGTTTGGAGGTTGCCTTTGGCTAGGAGCCTCCACACATCACCTTCAAGTCACTCCTCCATATCATCCTTCCACCAAGCAGTGCAACATGGCTTCCAAACTTGCAGACTCTGGTACACAGAGGGGAGCGATGGGACTGAGCTGTGCTATGCCTGTTGCACTAGTAGAGGGGAAGAGGTCATGCGGAAGGGGGCCAGTTGGAACTTCAGGCTCGGAGTGTTCATGTATGTGTGAATCCATCATCCACGCAGTGGGGGTTGGGTGCAGCCTCCTTCCAGCCACAGGAAATCCGCTTTTTAGTGGCATTGATGGAATTTCCTAGCCCTAAACATGGTTGAGAGTCCCGGGGATGCCCGAAGGCCTAAGGAGAGCCTTAAATGCCTTCAGATTCATCAATTATTAAGTTTAGTATTTGCTGTTTTAGTCCTTGAAAATTCTACTATGGCAACTCTAATAACTTTCTTTTAACCAAGAATGGTTACTAACCATACCATTCTTTTCCTAACCAGGCTTAGTGCTAGCAGTCAGTTTTCCACTATTGATAGGATGGCACAGTCATCATTATAAGCATAACAGTATATCTTGAATTCCGTTAATTAGGCCCTGTGTGTCACTACTTTGTATATATTTTCCTTAATCATTCCAACATTCCTATTAAATAGATTTGGGGAAATTTAATATCGCATCTAAGGCTGCCTGGGAAGGGGATAGAGAGACACCTTGTTCCAGATTCTGAGCTTTTGACCGCTGCACACTCCTGCTCCAGTGTCGTCAGTCACCACTATGTTGGCGAACTTATTGAGAATGATTGTGGAGGACCCGGACCATGTCTGTGGGGACCGAGGAGAAAGGAAATGAAAATAGCATGTTGAAGGTGGCTTGCTATGTGAGTAATTCAAATAGCTGAGAAGTGCTAGATCTACCCAGTATGTGTGTGAGAGGAACAAAGAGAGGGGGCTGTGTTTGTGTGTGTGTGTGTGTGTGTGTGTGTAATCAGGGAGCCTTCCTAGAAGAGGACAATCTGATTTGAAACCTGAACAAGGCATGGGAGGTAGGGCAGACATAGGCGAGGGCTCTGGTGGGCTCTCCTCTCCCCCCCCCCCCCGATCCAAAATAGGGGAGGAGAGAAGATGGAAGAAGCTGTTGAGATAGGTATTGGGTTTCTGTGGGTGCAACCCTATATCCTTAGTTTGTCCCTGATGAGGCACCCAGCAGGGTCTTTGCAAGACCAGAGGAATGTGCAGGAAAGCCTGGACCCTGCATCCTGTGATGGTTGGCAGGGTCTTGTGAGGATATGAGGTCTGTCTGAGGAGGCCCTAGGGGTAGGAAGGGACAGGTAGATGGTGGCTGGGGCAGGGGGAGACGGAGGTCCCTGATCCACGTATGCAGAGTCTCTAGGGAGAGTCTTTGTCATTTCTAGAACTGTGGATAGAGTCTGCCTGTAAAACAGCCATTCTGTTCCCCTTCGTGTTTGCTTGTGTCCCAATCCTATGCACATTCAACCCTGTAGAAAGAATATATGTCTCCCCAAGTGTTCACTTCCTGGGGTTGGGCTAAAGCCTTTTGTGTTTCCAGGTCACAGGTGACCCCTCATTGTGTTGACCTCCCCTCTCAGGACAGCAGCAATGGTACCCAGTGCTTGACCTGCCTGGCACCAGACCTGGAGCAGAGGTCACTCCTGGCACAACTGACCCCTTAGGTGGTCACCTGCATTAATGATGACAGGTGTGGTTGTGCTCTCGGGGGCAGGGAGAAGCTGGCACTAATCAACATACCTGAACTGCTATAAATTCGGGTCAGATGGTGCCCCACATCCAGGTATTCCTGCTGCTGTGCTGCTGAGTAAGAACACAGGCGACCTTGTGCCTTGGCCTCTTGGGGCATCAAGACTGCCCTCCTGATGCTCTTGCCTGGTTCCCTCTAGAGATGAATGCGGTGGGCCTGAGTTTGCAGGTGCCCTGACCTTGACCTGCGGGGAGAAGCAGGAGTCATGGAAGGCCCTGGCCGTTGACGCACCTGCTCTGCCTCTTCTGCCAGGGCTGTGTCCACAGGATCCGGAACTCACCGGCGGTCCCATCAAGCTGTTAGACCAATTTCTTAGCACAATAGGCCAAAAAGTTGAAGGCAAAAACAGTCTTTAAACAAATTAGTGCTGGGACAGTTTCCTGCTCCCCTCCATGGTGCAGAGGGAGCTATTTCCTGAGCTCCCTTCAACTTTTGCTCACAAGTCTCCCATGTCTGTGTTTGGCTGTGTGGTGGGTGGTGTGGCCCAGCGCACCCAGGGATCCATGATCCTGCCTCAGGGCTGTTTCTCCAGCCTGCCCAGCAGGGTGGACCCAGCGGCTCTCTCTCTCACCTGCCTGGGCTTGTATCTCCAGCAGAGGGGTGCCCCTGGTTCTTCCCACCCTAGAGAAGCAGAGAGGCCCCTTCCTCTGTCCCACAAGGCCTCTTGTCTGGCTGCAGGGAGCTCTCCCGCCTGTCCAGCCCCAGTCTCCATGCTTGGGTCAGCGGCTCTCCATCCCCGTAGGTGGCAGCTGCTACAAGCTTGTTTTGAGCACGTGACTTCCCTTGACCTTTTTTGTTTTTTCCTATATTCTCTTTTGGTGGATAAACAAAGAACAAAGAACCTGAATTGAGTAAGGATGGAATCAGCTGTGCCACCTGCATCCTAGAGAAGCCAGAGCTCTGTTGGCCATACCCACACCATTCCTGCTGGGGTTTGCTCTCTGATGCCGATGACTCTGACACCCACACTTGTTCCCTCAGGGAGGTGTTATGCAGGGCCCCCGTTACCATTTCATTTACTGTTTCCATGTCAGGCTGTGTTTGGAGGCATCCCACAGGAGCAGGAGCTCTTTCATGTCTCCTCTTTGGAAGTTTCCCAGAGTACGAAGTCCTTTTCCATCTAGCCAGCCCCTCTTTTAGACAGGCAGGTGGTGGTCATTTGCCCAACTTGTTTATTGTGCTACAGAAGCGACTGGTGAGGAGTGGCCAGCTGTTGATGGTCAGTGGATGGGCAGGCATTTAGCAGAGACTGTATCCTTGGTCCTGACTGGGGTGGCACCTTGGAGACAGAGGACAGCGCCTTGGAGGCGGTGGCCGATCATGACCCTGGCTTTGTAGGTGCCTTTCCCTCTCTCTGATCCCCCAAAGTGGCTGTCGCACAGGAGCCCCTTTAGAGTGATCTAATTGGAATGGTAACGGATGTTGCGTTCTGCCACAGCTAACCGTGAGATGGGAATTTGAGGAGACGCAGAGACAAATTACCTCTGAATTTTCTTGCAGCCATAAAAGCTTTTACTGTATAGTAATTTTCCATTTCTGCTGCAGGCGTATTTGCATATTGCTTAACAATTTATCTCCTGTCATTTGTCAGATATTATCCATCTCCTGTTAATAAGCTAAGACAGGTCATATTAAGACTTTGCAGGCCTCCTGTGCTCACCGTCAGCCCCGCTCTCCTGCCACGGGGCCGCTGTGTTATAGGAGCAGGCAGGGTGTGCTGGGCTGTGCAGCGCTGTGTATCAGGGCTGACTGCAGGCCCTGTCACTCTTGGCCAGGCATCAGGAGAAGGTGAGGCCCTGTTCAGGCTGCCGCAGGAGGTGCTGCTCGCCCAGTCTCCCAAGGTATTAACAGTGTTGCTCTGGTTTCTGTTCTCGGCCTGGGTTCCCAGTCTCTCTGTGACTTGGCCTAACTCCTTTTCTCACTGGAACTCAGCATCTCGACCTCCTTCCCTGCTTCTGGAACAAGAATTCCAAGATAGGCTGATGAGCTATGACTTCTTTTCCTTCTTTTTTAAATAAAAGCATAGCACCTTTCTTTAAAAACAGGTTTCTGTGGGAGCCTAGTGCATAGAGCAGAACTTTGGTGAACTGAACTGGGGAGAAGTATGCAAGCTGGTTTCAACTGCCCCCTGTTTCTACCCCACCCCTCATAGAGAGGTCCTTGGGGGCACAATCTGGCTGCTTGGACCCCCTTCCCCTGGGCACAGGATGACAGTGCCAGTTGGGGTGTTCTTGGTCCTGCCTCTGCTCTGGCATTCTGAGGCTGTTCAGCTTGATGCTCAGCGTGCCTGACCTGTCTCTGTGCTCAGGCTGAGGGGTGACACCATCTTAAGTTCGAGTTGGAAACCATGAGGACTCTGCCAGCCCTCGTGGCAGTGGTAGGTTCAGTTAGCCATTGGTTGACAGATTTTGAAGGGAAAGAAAAATGGTTTGATGCGGAATGTGTGATTAGATTTGCATAATTGAATTGAAATGGAATTAAAGGGTCATATGTTTACACAGTGATGCCAAAAAGAAGATTGCAGTGATGTGTGTTCAGTTTTAAAACGGGCTCCTCAAGAATATGTGGATATCTGCTTCCCCAGATGTCTGCCAGAGCTGGGGAGGTGTGTTAGGGGGCAGGCGGGAAGGTTAGGGGATGTCAAAGGGGCAGGTGGTTCTCATGACAGTAGTGGAGGTGGCAAGTGCTTTGCGAGCGCCAGGCTCTGCACTCAGTGATTTGCGGAGATGTGCTGTAGGGACAGTTGGTTTTCCATTTACAAAAGAGGAAACTGAAGTTCAGAGACAAAGACAGGACTTGAACCAAGACAGTACTGCCATTGCACTTGTGCTCCCGGTCAATCTCCATGGCATAGAGTGGGTGAGCTCAGTTTTTCGTGAGGAAAACCTGACATCTACCTTGTATACTTGGTAGCCCACCCCTTGCTTCTGCAGTTTCTGCTGTCACTTGTAAGTTTGATCCTGGCTGTTATTTTGATCTGAAAATAAAATACCAACATGCATCCATCAGAGACTATGTGCTGCTGGCAGAATGATCTGCCATGAAGGGTAACACATGGCCATGCTGAGCTGAGTGGTGTTCTCTGGTCTCGATGGACCATGCCCCCTCAAAGCCAGCACGCACTTGGGGAGCCCACGGTGCTGTCTTCAACTGTGAGGGTTTCTCCAAGCAGGTTCTCACCTGGTTTTGGTATTCAGCACAGAATGTCCCCTGAAGGCAGTCAACCAGTCCCAGCCTCGACAGTTGTCATGATCGTGATTGAGACACTGACATTTCTCATTCACATGACATGTGCCTAAGGATCAGTCTGTGTTGGAACTGGTAAAGGCTCCCCTCCCCCCCCCCCCCCCCCCCCCCCCCCCCCGCTGCTCTGAAAGCCTCAGGGCAGCTCTGCCTTTTTGTCATCCTGATATTGTCTCACTGGAAGAGTCACAGTTCTGTGACATTTCCAGGTAAGGGCTAGGAGTGACTTTGCTGAGTGTCTGACGGGAACCAATTCATCTGATTCCTGCAAAGCCCAGGGAGGTGGGTCACTTTGTCCCCAACATGTGGTGAGAAAATAGAGGCTCTGTAGGTGAGATCATATTGTTTCTGTCTTTTTCTTTTTTGACTTTTTTCTGCTAATGTAATTTCCCTCCAGGTTCATCCAAAACGTCATCACAAATGCTTCACATTTGTCAGTTTTGATAGCAGAATAATATTCCATTGTGTAGATATACCACATCTTTTTCAACCGTTTGTCAGTTTGGGGGCACTTGGGTTGTTTCTATATCCTGGCTATTGTAAATTGTGTTACAATAAGCATAGGAGTAGAGGTATCCTTTTGAATTAGTGTTTTGTATTTTTTAGGTAGATTCCCAGAAGTGGGGTTGCTGGGTATAATAATGGTAGTT
Organism: Uropsilus gracilis; assembly: GCA_004024945.1. Lineage (NCBI taxonomy): Eukaryota > Metazoa > Chordata > Mammalia > Eulipotyphla > Talpidae > Uropsilus > Uropsilus gracilis. The sequence goes on along the minus strand of PVHY01001527.1, from coordinate 8,265 downwards.
CTATTTTCAGTGGTTTGAGGGTTCTTCCATAGTGGCTGGATCAATTTGCAGTTCTGCCAGCAGTGTAAGATGGGACATAGGAATAGCAAACAAAAGGCCAGGAACAAGTCAAAGTAAGCTGACAGCAGAGCTGGGGCAGGCAGTGAGGGAAGGGGAGGGGAGAGGGAGAAATTGGGGGAGAGAAAGGGCACAAGAAGATGGAGATGAAGGTTCATTGGCAATAGGGGAGAGGGAGAACCCCAGGGAATACAATGATATATTACACAGGCAGATATGTATACAGAGATAGATATACATAAATATGTCAACAAAAATGATTCATTAAAAAATTTCTAGCTAAGTAAAATCCAGCAATGTATAAAAAAGGATTATACATAACTGGAATTGATCCCAGGAATGTAAGTTTCCTTGACATAATCAACCGCACCCCCCATTTCAATATAATAAAGGGAAAAACATTTTTGATGATTAAAAAAGAAAAGATAATAGAGACCCTGAGAGGTAGAGGGGCCTATGGTAGGTCCCATGTGCACTGGGGTAGCTGAGCAGTATGGGGTGCACTGCCCCTTAGCTCTGCCCACTGGGTGCCATGAGGCCCTGGTAGCTGAGTTCCTAGCTCTGCACTCCATCCTGGAAAGGCTCCCACACTGTGCCCTCAGCCCAGCCAGGGCATGTGTCCATCTGCCCTCCTTAGTGGCTTGGCATGTTTGGGTGCACAGCTTTCCATATGCTGCTTCAGTTCCCTTTTCTCTGCTGTGTTACTTGGCCTATCTTCTGAAAAGTTTTTGGGAAAACTGAGGGAACTGTGGAGACTTTCACAAGGACCACAAAATGAAGACCTTGGGCAGATGTGAATCTGATGAGATGTCTAGAGTCCTTTCTGTGTGGCTGAGACCAGAGTGGCTTAGCCAAACTGCAGCTGGCCCACAGATCTGGAAAAACAAATGTTTATTGTATAGGGCACTGCGGTTTCTGGAAGTTATTTGTTATGCAGCAGGAGCTGAAGGGCGTAAGGTCCTCAGGCAAAGAACCAACTCTTCCAGCTTCCGCGTCTTTGTGAATAAAATATAAATGCCAGTGCAACCTTGTGGCATAGCTGTGAGGGATCCATGAGATAAGCACAGTTGTGGGCATGTAGCAATCACTCAGCTCTGTGCACCGAGCAGGCTGCGTTTTCCTCAGGGTGGTTTTGGCGGCCCACGCTGTTGGTGGCAGAGAGGAAATCCCTGACCTTTGGGCACAGGCAGGTTCAGCAAGTTTTACTCCTTCCTGGCTTCACAGCCCCCCTCCACCCCCACTCCCACCCCCACCCCCACCCTGGAGGTCTGGTGGCTCCAGTAGGTGGCAACTCCTCAGCTGTCATGGTTCTCTGGGACTCCGTGGCACCACAGAGAGGCTCACACTGAATGCATTTCCATTCCCAAGTTGTTCTAAATGCCATGGCCTTCCCTTGGAGGAGAAAGATGCCAGTCAGGGGCTGGGCGCTGGAGCTGGTTGTAGTAGATCCAGACGACCACCCTTTCCTTCCAGCTACATTGGGGTTCTGTCCCTTAAGGCATTGAATCACCACCATCTGGGGAGCAGAAGCCAGAGTACTTGATGCCTGGGTTGCAAGAATAAATGCTGCTCTGAAGAGAAGGCAACAGCTCTGTGTCCTTGTGCCATTTCATCACCTCTGGGGGACACTTGCATGGCTCCACGGGTCCCATTCTACCTGGCAGCCAAGAGTCCCTCCAGATGTTGCTGTGAGATGTAGAGCTCAGGGTTCAGGAGGAACTTTGCAGTCAGACCTGGGCCTCCTTGGTTCTCTCATCATGAAATCTCTGAGTCAGGGGGGTGTCTCCACAGGCTTCAAGGCTGCTCCCAGGTACGGTTGCTATTATATTTCTAGGAAAGCAAATGGAGGTGAGGAGAGGCAGAGAGCTTTGCTCAAGGTTGGCTGGCTGATAGTGGCAGTGCCAGTGTTGGCACCCAGGCTTGTGACTCTGTGCTGGGCTCCCCATTTCCACAGTGATGGTTGGTCTATTTGCATCCGACTCTGACTCTCTCTCCTTGGAAGGCATCAGACAAGGTACCTTCCATGCAGATGCTCCCAGGTGTTTCTGGAAGTTTCTACCGAGGGCAACATCCTCCTCCTGACTCCACCCTCATTCCTTTAGGGATTCTGCTTGTGGCTTTGTCTGGGATCAGAGACCATACCCCCCAACCAACTTGATTTCTTCTTTGCACATAGTCGGTGCTTAATGAATTCCCAATGAGTTAAGTCTAAAGGAGAGAAAAGCTAGTCCCCAAGAAAGGGCTTGGACTCCATTGAAGACACAATCCTTGTGCTGAGTGTAAGGCTTAGGGATGCGTTACCATTCTTGAATATTTTTCTGCCCTTGTTGATGGGGGTGGATGCTGGGTGGGTGCAATGTGTTCTCAAGCAGGGAGGGAACCTCTGAAGATGTTAGCGAGCCCCGACACCTTGAGAATTTTGCAGGGTGATACCCACAGGTGGTCATACAGGTAGTATGGAGGGGGTTGCTCCCCAGGGCCTTCATGTTAGCATGTGTCTGAGGACCAGGAACCCCAGTGCTGTGGAGAACCACTGTTACACTAGAGGGGCTCATTCACATCGAGTTTATAAATTCAGCTTCTCAAAAGGCAAGTGGGGCTTCATTCTTCAGTCTTCTTTACCTGGTAATGTGCCATTGATCTTGGGAAATGGGAGAGAGGAAGAAAGTTGTCTTTTCCATTGCTGCTGGAAGATGGAGGGTGAGCCTGTGTATTTCTGGGGGAGGGGGTGTCAGCATGGTCTGGTGCAGGAGGAGGACTGGGGCTGGCAAAGAGGCTGCCCTGGGGAACAGTACATAGCTGGGTGGCGAGGATTTCCCGTGGCCTTGCCGAACCACCCTTGTTCAGGCTCCCCAAGTCCTTCCATGGGGTCATGGGTGGGAGAGTCGGCTTGTACCTCTCAGCCAAGACTTGGGCTCAGGACTGACAGAGAGCATGCTGACTGCTTGTGCACTGTCTGCTGCTCACAAGCAGGACAAAGAGGAGAGCCACACACAAAGGATGTGCCCACAGTTGCCATGGCAGTTCTAAAGCCCCCCTCACCAGCCACCACCATTCCTCCTGCTCATCCTGAGCTCTGGGCACTGCAGTGGAGGTGGTCATATTGTCTGGCCCCTGGAACCTCACACAAGGGTGTTGCGGTGTTCCCACAAAGGGGCTCTGTGACGCAAGACTGAGGTCAAAAATCTGACCTGGAAAGCCGCCTCTCAGCTTCACACATGTGAATACCTGCACACACACAACATGTGTGCACATATGCTCAGACCCACACAACTAAGGCAGAGACAGTAGAGGGTGCTTGTCCCCAAGGTGGTTGCCCAGCTGAGGTCTCTCCCCCTTCCCTCCTCCTGGCCCTTCTTGCCCAGTCTGGATGAAATCATAGCCATGGGAAGAATCTGCCTTCTGCCCCTCCACCTGTCATGTGTACAGTTGTTTACCTGGTGGTCCTCTTTGGGGGCCTGGCCACACGGGAAGTGCCGACACAGAGGTGGTCAAGGGGTTGGACATGAGGGAGCAGTGTGAAAGGATGGCGTGGAGCAAGGACTTGTGGGTTCCGAGGAGGGGAAAACAGGGCTTCCCAATGGTTTAGAGGACCCAAGGTGGCCACAGACTTTCTGGGAAAGAGGTCAGCAGAGGCAGCAGTGTGGGCCTGCTCAGAGCCCAGCTCACACAGCACACTTTGCCCTTCACCCTCACCCTGAGGGCCTCATCTGTGAGAGTTGTTGAGGTTCAGGCACTCCTTAGAGAGTAAGGTTGCTGTGGCTGCGGTGAGACATAATTTTCTCTGCATCATCACCCCACAGAAATACCCTGGTCTTCTCTCCCCATTTCACATTATTCACAAGACATTCAGTGGGTGCCAGGCTAAAGCTGGCAACTGCTTTCATGGAGCTTGCAGCCTGGTGGGTGGCTGGGGGAACGAAAGGAGCAGACGGTCACCAGGACCTAAGGCAAAGCTCAGCTCTGCTCTAGTCCTGCCCTCTAAAGCCCCCACCTGGGATCAGGAGGGAAAGAGCAAAGACAAGACTCCCACCCCCTCAGCCCACAGCAGCCAAACCAGGAGTGAGCAAGAAGTATGGGGGGGCAGGAGGAGCTGGAGCAGGACAGACCACAGTGTATGTTTCCCATAACTTCTCCAAACCTCCATGTCCTCATAAGGGGGTGATGGGAGTGACGGGGTTTGTGGGCATGAAATAGTTCAGTGGAGGTGGGGCTTTATCTCTGAAGACACGGGAGAGGGGGGACCTAGATCTGAACTGAAGCTGGGATTGAATCTGGGTTTGTTTACTAGGAGGCTGCTTAGCCGATGGCCTTCCTCCAGCATTCTTCCCTTACCCTGGTTTGCAGGGTGGGGACACTTTTCTAGGCCCTCTGAGGACAGAACTATCTCCTGGATGAAGCCATGCTCAGGCACCTGCCTGCGAGGGGTTCAGAGCGCGGGACAGAGTGGGTGCTGGATGGGAGCACCCTTGACACTATAGTGGTTGCCACCCTGTGAATCCCAGGGGGAGCAGGTGGGGTCTCTAACTTCTTGTCTCATTGGTCTTTGGGGAGAGGTCAGATCGGGTAGGAGCTGTATTTACATACAAGTCCTTGAAATAATGCATGACTTGGGATACCTTTGATGGCCCGACCTCCGTCTCCTGTCTCAGACACTCCTTCCTGGGCACATGCTGCCATGATCTGTATTCTCAGGGCCCATGTAGAGGACCTGCAAGTCTCTACTGTGGGATTCAGAGTCGGGCCTCTACACAGAACTCAGGGGTGGCACACAGGAGGGGTTTACTCATAAGAGTTCGTCAGCATCCCCTGGGGCCAGAGTTGGGACAACCAGGTCACTCAGTCTATCAGTAGCAAATGGTTGCTGATACTAATCCAGGCTGCTCCCCTCAAACAGCTCCACCAGTCCCTCCTCCCCCTGGGTGGGAACGGATGCAGATTTCTTCAGGAGGTGTGGAAGGTGTTATAATTTGGGAGGATGCAACCAATTTTTTTATAATTGTATAATTTGTATATAATTCCTTGTAATAAAATGTGATGATTATAGTTCTGTTCTCATAAAAGGCTCCTTAATCTTCTAATTATGAGAAGATGTTTTCTGGGCTCCAGAATGGTCCATTATTAAAAGATTTGTTGTTGTTGTTTGTTCTAATTTTCTTTGTGCATCAGTGTTGAGTGAGGATTCTGTTTGCTCTGTGCTCTCAGTGTGATTTCTGCAAAGCGGAGGTTGAGGCCTAGTCAGACCTCTGCCCCATCACTCAGAAGTGGGCCATGAGCGAGAGCACCTTCTTGTAGGTGGCAAGCATTCTGTTTCTGTCAGGCAGTAGGCTGAACTGAAGGTGTGTGGCTACCTTTATTTCCCATTCACTCAATAAACGTTCACTGAGCACCGACTAGGAGCCCAACAAGCTTGTGGATCTGCTGTTCAGAGCTCCCAGGTGGGGGTGAGAGAGACATAAATCAAGTAATCTTGCTAAGGAGAATGGCACTGAGCTGGGCTCAGCTATGGGTGTCAGGTACACAATGCAGCCACCAACTGGGGGTGACAGGGCAGTGGGCCTTGCCTAATCAGGGAGTCAGGAAGGGCCCCCAAGGAAGGGATGTTTGGCTTGGCCTGTGAAGTATGAGTTGGAGTTAATTAGATGAAGGGTACTGGGGAGACTTCTGAGCTAAGGGAGCAGCATGACGTGGGGTTTTGAAATTGGGTGCAAAGGGGCAGAAGCCACTAACCAGCAAGTCATAGAAAAAAAAAAAACCATTAAAAATGCAGTCTGCTGCCCAGCTTTTTTCCACCAGATCCATCTCACCTGCATGTAGCAGTTGCCAAAGTCACAAAACAGTTTAACAGCAGGGTTTTATTAACAAGGAAAATTAACTGGGAAAACTAAAAGTCTTCACAGCCACAAGAGGCCAGTTATCTTACCCCAGTCACCATTTTCAGTCCCAAAAGTTCCAAAGATACATGTCCAAGGTGGTGCCCTTTGCCCCGCCAAAACTGAGGAGGCACAGCAAAGTCCAGTCTTTCTCCAGCATCTTCACTTTTCTTCTTCTCTCTCCAATGTTATGTGTTGCTCTGCTTCTCTAAGGTGCTACAAACTTTTTCCACAATTGCTGATGCACAAGTCAGCTTTCCAAATCTCAGGTCATCTCCAGGTACCAGCTCACTATGCCACCTTACTGTGGCACCAAACTCTCCACACTGGCTATTCTTCTGCTGACCACCATGGCTCATAACTACCCCCAGCTCACTTTTCTGGGGCCTACCCTGGCCAGGCCATGGGGGTCTGTTCTCTCAGTTCATCATTCTCATCTCCTTCCTCTTCCTTTCTTTGCTCCTTCCTTTTATCTGCCTTTTGATGCCTCTCGCTTCTTCTTGAGTATCTTTCTCTCAGACCCCACCCACCAGGGCATTTTGGCGCCTATTCAATTTTCAACTACATCATTATCAATCTGTTCTCTTGACCTCAAGAAGGCTTCTTCCAATATGATTTCTTTTCATTCACCTTCTCGGCTTTGCAGGTAAATTTTTTAGGACTGAATCCAGCAGTTGTCGGATAAGTCTGGACCACTGTGTCTTGCCATGACCCATCAGAACTCGACAGCAGCTCCTTTCCTTTGCACCCACAGGATTTGTACACACACACACATACACACACACACACACACACACACACACATGTTCATATCAGTCCCTGCTCAGACCTGGCCGTGGTTCACCAGTATCAAAGGTGAAGTCCATACCCAGCCCCTCCAGCCTCTGATCTGCATCCCAGCCTCTCTCTACATATTCTGCATACCTGACAGCTGTCAGGCTGCAACTGTGTCCAGAAACCACTCGCCAGCTCTTTCCTTGTGCCATTCACTCTCCTTGGAATGATCTTCCTGCCTCCACCCCCCAGCACTCCCTCCACCCTTCTGGGGAACTTCTATCTGTCCTTCAGTTCTCTGCTGCAAAGTCACCAGGGAGCCCTCCCGGTGCTCCTGTGCAGCCTTTCCATCTCCTTTGCTGGGTCGCCTTCACTTTGCTGTCCATTTTTCTCCTTCTGGACACATCCTCCACGGGCCTGAACACACATCTGTCTTATTTACAGTGTAATGTTTCTTCCTTGTCTTTACTGCATCCAGCACACAGTAGGTACTCTGTGAATGTGGGAGCAGGTCAGTGGTGCAGTACGGCTTGGGGATCTGTGTCCCAGCCTCATGTGCTCACTGGGTGTTCACCACAGTCCTTTACCCCTACACAGGCTGTGGCCTCCTTCTGGTTGAAGTTGGAGCAGTTCTTGAGCGCCAGTTGCTTGCTGGCTGAGCAAGTTAGCTGGAGATGGCTTCTGCAGTTTCGCTGGTCTTGAGAGTTCAGCCACTCAGGGAGAGATGTAGGCAGATTTCAGGTGGAAACTTAGGGTCATGGGGAATTCAGATCCTTTTTGGGACAAGGGTGATGAATTCAGGACTCAGTAGGGAAATGATGCAGAGGTCCACAGCTCTGGGCAGCTCTGGGCAGTTGAAGCCACCTCCACAGTTTGTCAGCTCGTTGGCAAGGCCAGGCTGGCTAGGCGGGCCATCCATCTGGCCGGAGTCAGGCCTGCACATTGCCAGCCTTGCAGACCCCGGGGAGAAAACATTAGAGACACATTGTTTCTGGAGGCTGCAGAGAGGAACTGACTGGTGATTATATATTTCTGATCCATTAAAGAACACTTTGGTTTAGGAAGTACAGATTAGGGATGAAATTGTAATATAATCAGATTGCATTTTTATGGAAAGTACTACATTTTTCTCTAAATAAAATTCTGTAACAAAATTTTATTTACTTTCCCCCCAAAATGCCTCTCCAAATTGATTTTTTCAGAGAAATTGGAAAACCAGTGTCATTCAGGAGAAGAAAGGTCTAGATTGAAGGTCTGCGAGCCAAAGTTCATGTGGTTATGATGGGGATGCTCAGGCTGCCCTGGGTTCTGCTCAGCCCTGGTTCTCAGGACTTTCCCAGCTAGTGAGCTTGCCTGCCACAGAGCTCTCTGGGAGGCACCTCTGTGGGGTGGAGGAATTCAACCCCAAAGCATGGCTAGCTCTGAATCATCCCCAGAAATGGAGCAGCCAGCAGGTGTTTGGAGGAAAATTATTAGAAGCAGCAGATGTGGAACACCACCCACATGCCCGGTTCAGCCATGCTGGTGGGTCTGAGCCCCCAGCTGCCCAGCCTGCCATGCT